>JABSSZ010000159.1:0-147245 GCA_013755755.1 Fusarium sp. NRRL 25184
TATATTAATATTATAAGACTTATACTAAATAGCTAGACCAGTGTAAAGGTCATGTGATAGTAGGTGCACCGGGGTCGGTCCAGGTACGGGCTCCCTCTTTGTACCTGAGAAGAAAGGTACTTTGGTCACTGCGGTAGTGCGAGAGTGCATAACATTAGTAGCAAGCTGAGGCTCGTAAGCATAACTCTTCGTGCAATCCAGCATGCCATTTAATTGCATGAGACTCGCAAACGTCTCTCTGCCTGTTTGTCTCTATTTATGAATATCCTCACTGAGCTCTCGTTTATTATTTATCATCTATTCGTATTGACTCTCTGCAAAAACCAGCTGCTCACTTGTCGACCGAGCATATCGGCTTGAGACGGAAAACATTCTGCATTTAATGAAGCATTATCGCACTCCACGATAAGCGTCCATCCAAGTTGCAATTTGGGTTGGTAGTGGACTTGCAAGCGAGAAATTGGAACATGAACATTAACAACGCTGTTCTTCACGTCAAGTTAATTCTCTAGGAGAGACGGAACGAAGAAGCAAAGCTGCTACCGAAAGAGCCGGTGAGAGCTTCATCTTGACCACCTTATGCATGATGACAGCATATCAGAACGCTCACCTCGCTAGTTCACTATCTCAGATTCTTTCCACTTTCTTTGAATGCCCGATCAAACCTTTTATCTTTATTGGTCCCACTTCAAGGCCCAGAATCAGTTAACTTTGATCACGTTGTCGGCTTCGAACGGCTTACTGCACAAAAACCACTGGACGAGAGCTATTATATCAGGACTAAACAACAGTTTGCATCGTTTTAGCGGTCAATTAAGTCTTTTTCTCGCACCCAAATCAAAAAGGTATCTAAAAGATGTCAAACTCTTTTTTAACGCCATCCTATATACGTTCACCAAAGTCGTTTTCTGAGCGCTTGAAAACATGACATGGCAACTCTCTCATACCTGAATATCCTCTGGGGAGCCTTTTTACTCTCAAACCAACAACCATTTCGCCATGACAGGGGAACCATGTATGTTCCTCTTTGGACCATTTTGACTTTGTCATAAGGTAATGCGTCGCGGTACTTGCCATATTTCCTATCAGTGGTAAAGGTCGAGTCCCGGGGAATCTATATGTGAAGTTCATCTGATCTCGTGGTCAAAGATCGTCGTAGTCCCCCATAACTGGACAGTGGGCTCGGATAGTCGCTCAAAGGCGATACAATATCTGCAAGGCTCGATCGAGGTGATACAGGTTGAAAAGATGTATTTGGTGAGACAAATGATGCGAGTTGCTCTTCCTGGAGAGATAGATGCCGTTGTCGGTTACGCTGATATCGCTGCTGCTCCTGTTCGTGGCGACTCTGTTGTAGCTGATGCTGATATTTGAGATCCTTCTGTCGTTGCTCTTCTTCGCGCGAGAGAGCCCATCCTACCGAGCTTTGTTGATGGTCTGGGTGAAAGCTGGACTTTGGAACAGCTGTAGGCACCATGACTGTTGTTCCATCAAGATGGACGAGACGTGGCCCCTGATACCACCACTGGTCTTCAAACCCGTTATCGACTGTCATCAGTGCTGAAGCTAATGACTGTATGTCTTTGGCCTTGCCTCGTGCTCGATCATCCACTTGCACAGGCTGGACATATCGTGATGGTTCTCCTGGGAACTCGGGTCCCCATGTTGCTCGGAGGCTGGCCTCACGCGAACGAGTGCGGTTCTCTCCCCCTTCGTTGTTGTCGTCATCTCCGGTGTTATCATTGAATCCCATAGGGAAATTCCAGCCGTCCCATGGCATGTCGCCCTCTCCGAGTCGGAACTGATTCGGCGTTGCAGGCAAAGCTTTCCAAACTTGGGACTCGCCTCCTGAATTGTTCGAGGTCACATCCCAGGGACTGCTGTTCAAAGGAGGGGGCGCAGACCTTCCACGCTCGTGAGAACTTCTTTCCGCGGATCTCGAGCTTAGTCGCAGCGCCTCGGGGTGAGTCTCTCGCTGCTGTTGTTGCGCTGGGGCATAATACTCTCTGATGTGGTGTTGTGTTTGTTGAGGACGATATGGCTGATATGTGGGTTCATGGGCCATGTCAATTGACACTGGATCTCTGCTGTAAATATTGGGAGGGAGGTTGTTTATGGGGTGAGTGAACTGTTGCTGTGGTTGGGTCTGTGGTTGCCGGGCTTGGGCTGGCATTTGTTGGTGAGCGACCTGATACTGTACGGGAGCGTTGAGATAGTTGGTATTTGTTGGCGGTAGTTGGCGAGGGAATTGGTTGGCTCGGTCGCGCATGCTCTTTGATACATAAGTAATGTGTCGGTCCTTGGACATGATTTTGGGCAGTGGAACGCCCATTTCCAGATGAACGTAAATGCCTGGTCGTTCCCCCATCATGGCAACTGGTGGGAGATGGCGGCTGAAAGATACTGATCGTAACGTTGCGTCGAACTAGCAACACATTCACCAGGGGCTAATGTGATGGATCGAATGCAGTGGATTCAAAAAGATTTGATGGGCGAAATCGTTAGCGGTGAGAGAACTCTATAGCAGGCGTCAGATCATAACAGACGCGTTGTAACAAACGCAATGTCTAGCTTGGGTGGACAAGAGCCAGCAGTGCTTGAGAGAATTTGGCAGAGGAGAGAGAGAAGAACAAAGGGAATGGAACAAAGTCGTCAAGATGTGTGAGATGGATGGATGGATAAGTATATGGAGTTACTTGCTCCAGTGGGAGGCTTAGAACTCTTCTCCGCCTCTGGTCTTTAGCGTGGTCAGAAAAAGACCAAGGTTCCTTGATCTGAGGTGAGGTACTGAGTAAGGAGCAAAAGAGGCGAAGCCCTTGTGTTGTTGGTTGTGATACAACGAAGCCCCGGGCTGTTGTACAGTGAATGTGCAGATTGTCAAGGGATAGATAGATTCAGCTTCAAAGTTCCAGTTAGAACGTCTTGTAGTTACAGTATTAGGCCTAGGCTGGTCCTTCATTGCCACTTGACCTGGCCTGACTAGGAGGAGCTCTAGTGAGGTGAGCTGAAAGATGGCTAAGGCCGCTTCTAGCTTTCGGCCGCCGTCTGATACGGGTCCCGCACGGCGCCCATGGACGAAGCTAAGGATGTCGTGGGACAAGGATGATGAGGATCAGGTTTCTTGGCGTTTGTCAAACCAGAACATCGATGCACTGACGTATGCACTAACTAAGTAGGTATTGTGACCCGCTAGGTAAGGTATTCATGCCCAGCACATGAAGAACCATTACTCAGTGAAGATGAGCTCAAAGACACCTAATTCATGTCAGGCACAAAGAGTTGAACTCAGCTGAGGTCGCGTGTTTCTACTACTAAGGTAGGGTACGAAGGGACGAAACGACCTGAGCTGTAGCACTCACTAAGCCTAGCGGATTCGCTTCTGATTTGCCCCAGAAGCCAAGGCCCCCCGCAATCCCACGCTAAAAACTGATTGAGGCTTGCAAAGTGACCGCAAGGTGTGGCGAAGGTGCATGTATTCCCAAAACGAGCACGTCCTCGTTAGAACGTGTTTATTTTTGGCTCATCTGAACCTAATTAGCGAAATCGATATGCGAAAAAGTACATTGCGATTGCGGATATAAAGTCTTTGGCGGTTTTTGCACCATCAACGACATCGAAATAGGCTTGCGGAGTCTTTTGAATGACAGAATCAGGATCGCCAGGATCAACGTACAGGGCTAACCAAACCCACTCTATGCGTCCTTTCTAGAAACATTCTTGGGAACCCCCTCTAGCCCCTGTAAACGCTGGCCGCATCACATTCACAAGTATGTATAAGATGATTCACCACACGGTAATATGTGGAAACTAATACATACTGTAACATAGATAAATGACATTTACAAAAACATATACATATAGTACCTAATGCACTTTCTATTCTGCTCTGCCAAGCTCATCGAATTTACAATTCTGGGATGGGGAAGGCTGTGCTCCCCCTTTCCGATCCTTCGTCGATGAAGGATCACATGGATTGTCTCAATTAAATAAAACCGCCGAATGGACCATTTCATCATTCCTTCTCGCCAGTTCTCCTTTGATCTGATTCGCTCGCCCGCATCAAATACCAATTCAGGTGCGCCTATAGCTTGCGTGGACTATGGGTATAGATATTTGACCCGTTTTGCAAATTTGCGTTGGCATTGAAAGCTCATTTACTTGGGCAACAGCCCAAACATAAGGGCCTGAGCTGTTGTTTTGATTCTTCGGCATTGCTACTGTCTTGTATTCATCCCAATCCATGCATTGTTTCGGTGCTCAGGTACTAATGTTATGTTATTTCAATCCTGACTAAAGCATCTGTTCTTGCGACAGGCGATATTGCCGAGGCTCACATAGGACAGGCTTGCGTTGAAACAAGTATTTTGTCTATGTATCAACTCTTATCTCTCAGCTCTCGTCAGTTCACATGAAAATCACTAATTACCTAGGTACCTACCCAACATTCGCTGAGCATCCTGTCGGCCATCCCAAATCCCACCCAAAAAGCAATCCTCAAATGCAATATGACCACCTGTATCCTCTGCAACAGCTCTAGAGAATCGTACTAAACAGTTTCAGTCCTAACTCCCGCAGTTTTAGTCGAGTCTGTCGTCCGTCCGTTGCCCATTTCCCAAAACTTGTCAGTTTCTCGGCCACGACCAGTTAACAACCCCTGAATATCGAAAGGATCGATAAGGGTTTGCCACAACTTCCTTGGGTCTTTATATCCAGGGCCTTCGATCTCTGTGACACCATCTGGGGAGAGGTAAATCTTGTTGTTTTTGGGAAGGTATCGTCGGGGATGCCGTATGTTGAACATGACAAGGTTGCAAAGCATAAGAGCTGCTTCAAAGACGTAGAAGAACCACTCGTATCTCACAACAGGGCTTATCGTGGCCGGATCGAATCCTGGTCCGTACCTGAGTTCCGCAATACTAAAGTATTCCACGATGCGATATATGGTTCGGGCAAGAATGAGGGTCATGCTGGTATACAAGGTCCATAACGGCTTGTTGAGCCGCTCATTCGTGATACCAGCAGCAGCGCATTGACGGTGGAACGTAACAGCCAGTGTAATGAACAGAATTGCCACGACAATCTGTAAGAGCAATGAGGTCTTGATCAGAGCATGACCTATCTCAATCTCGCTGTCGGTCAACGATTGATTGGCCGAGTATGAAGCGCCCCAGCCATTCAGAGCCTCCACGATACCTGAAATAAAACCGAACGTTGTCAGGACACGCCCAGGATGGATGGGCGAGTTGTACGGGACGTAGTACAAGATTCGACCAAGGATGCGATAGTTCTGAAGCTCCAGTAGCGGTCTGCAGATGGGATTGGATGGTCAGCATGCTACACCACGGTCGAGTCTCAAGTACTGGAGTAACCTACGGCGCCGCATAAGTGATACAGACACTAGCGATAAAAATGTCGAGGTTGCCATAGTGAAAAGCTCCATATACCCGAAGTGCGAAGCCGGTAGTGAAGAGAAGGGAGCAGAATGAGAACAGAGGTGTCAACTTCCAACACTTATACCGTCTGCAAAAGATGATCAGTTACCGTGGGTCTTCTAGCTCTTCCATGCTTTTAATGGTTTGGGATGGAGTCTTACATGCACTGCCATACGTGGAAGCATCCGGTGCAACAGAAAGCGATACAGAAGAAGATGGCGGCACCCTTATTAGGGGCATAGAACCAGTAGCTCCCGTGAACTAATATTTGGTCAGATTATGCGATATCATCAGTTTTTTACCAAAGAAATAGGATGTCGTACCGTATTTCCCGTCAGACATGATGGTGTTCCAGTAACAAGTGCATGTAAGTGTGATGAATCCTCTCGCTGTGTTTTTCTTTGCTTCGAGACTCTAAAATCTCAAAACGAAGAGACGTTTTCCAACTTATATACTCAGCCAATGTCGATAAGATCAATAAAAAGGCCCCTATGATCATCATAACTCCCCATGTCATGTCATTTCATTACATCTTCTCCCTACACCATCAATCTTCAGCCCTGTGGTGCCAGTAATTGACCAATCGTGGATGATTGCGAGGAATACGATTCCCTAGTTGGCGGGTCATACAGCAAACCATCCAATCCCAACACGTTTTTCTGACCCTTTGTCAGTGGGCTAGGCACTTCAATTCCGTATGACTTATCTCGCATTGCCCGTATTCATCGCATTCTTCGTTGAATTGCGGCTGCCTATCGGTACTTGCTTACCTTTAAGCTCACATCCCATCTCTTTATAGATGTCCCATGTGTGCCTGGGAAGATCTGTCAAGGCCTGCGAGAAGTCATGGAGCGAGAAGTTTGTATATGTGCGGTTCGTTCATCAAGGTGCCAAGGAAGTAAATGTAGTAGAGTAGAGTATCATCATGTTCATGAAATAAAGCTATAGTGTACAATTAAATGTTGGATAAATGCCAAAGTGACTCGCTCATACGAACTCCTGAGCCCAAATAGATAGATCTTGAAGAAATGTATAAAACTCCATCCATATACAGTGAACGCCGGCTGGTCCTGTCCCATGCGCCCAACCAAAACGTCCTGCCACACCGCAATATGCCACTGTATCTCATTCATAGAAACGTTCTCAATACTGACCTTTCAACATTATACAGCATAAGCATAGCACGTACTAAGCACATCACACTCGATTGATCAATCAACGCCCCAGCTTCGGCTATCGTCTGAGGATGAGGGCCGCCTGCGCATCTCATTGTCTCCTGTCATATCTTGAGCATTGCTGCGGTGTCTGCTATGCCGATGCTCTCGTTTCCCTTGTTTATGATTGCGATCATGTTGATCATGCTCATCATCACTCCAGTCGCTGAATTCTCCCTCAGAGTAATCCCACTGTACTGGTATTTCCTCACCATCCTCACCATATCCATACACGAGACCTCGCCATTGGCCGGAAGCAATCTTCGCTGCCACCTTGAGGATTAGGCGGATGAGAGAGCTGGGAGGACCCAAGATCATCTCATAAGTCTTGGCAATGATAGCCATTGGAAGGTTCTTAACCGTCTCCAACTTACTCCTGTATGGTCTCCGTTCCATGGTTGAAGCAGGTGTGAAGAGGTTGGCTGCTGGTGGCAGAGGTGACAGAGCGCGTCGCCTTACAGAAATACTACCGGTCGTCGCTCGATGGCGTGGAACGAATGGCCTCTGTGGTGCAGCCGTAGCTGTTGTCGACGGGATGGCGTCAAGTCTGGGGAAGGCATCATTTTTGAGCTCTCTCACTGAATCTGCATCCGACGATGAGCTTTCGTCGGAAGTTTCGCTATCATCATCAGAGTCAGACTCCCATGCGCATGGCATGGGAGAACTACCCCGGCTATGTGATGATTTATTTCTTTTGCCGGCTGACAGTCTATCTGCCTCATACGAGTCATTATTTGCCTCCATAGAAGATTCTGCTTGAGAAGTTGGGGGCGAAGGATGCTGTGGAGCTCCAGACGAATGCCATGACTCAACACTATGGAAAGATTCCTCGCTATCTCTACGTAGTAATCGCGGTTGTTGAGCATTGCCCTTTTGCTGCGGCGACTGCAAGGGCTTCACATCTCCTTTATTCTTCTTCTGGGGAGAAGATATGATATCTGCAGTACCACCAGTCGGCTTTCTTGTTGTTTCCGATACACTTCTCAAGAGAGGCTCCCTTGACGTGGAAGCCGACGGTGCAGACTTATCCAGGGTTGGTATCATGTGTGGTGGCATCGTAGCAGATCTTGTTGTCAAATTCCCAGTTCGTCGTCGTAGTCTAGCCTTCATATTGCCACCTCGGTTTCCAGAGCCTTCGTGGAGTTGATACACAGATGAATCATCGTCCGTGGGACTGGAAGAGAGTACAGATGACCTATCGTGAGACTCGAGCATATCTGAAGAGCCTAGTTCAGTTGGGCGTTCTGGGACAGCCTCCAAGGGTCCCGTGCCGGCCTTCCCTGTACTTAAAGGTTGCAGAGGGTCGAGATTCATTCCATACTCCTCATAAAGAGATATATTGGAGGGCACCACGTTAGATGCTGCACTTTCAGGTCTAGTTGGTATCGGGCTCGTTGGTATATCTCTGGGCTGTCTAGGAATTAATGGAGTAGGTGTAGAAGCTCTCCCCACAAAGGATGACCTTCGTGAGTCCGTAGAGAATGCTGGTGTTGCCTCCTCGGAGGGGGTCATAGGTTGTGCGCGCGGCGTCCAGGGCAGGATTGTGATGGGAACCTGCTCTGGCAAATCGACAGTAAAGGTGCGCTTGAAAGGGCATTCCGTCTTCTCAAATTGTAAAATCTTGTCCAACACTTCTCTCAGTTCTTCGGCTCGCTGTTGATCTTCGGGGTCATCGACTGGAAGTTCTATTCTCCAGTAATTCGGTCGTCTTATTTGCAGGACGAATCTACTATTGACCTCGTCTATACACCAGCACTGGCTTTTTCGTAGAATTGGCTGTAGTGCAGAACCGCAGCTCAAGAAGGCTACCGATCTTGGGGCTCGATATATGCGAAAGGGTCCTATGTGCTTTACTTAGTAACTAACGGTGCATACATAGGTGTTCATTTGTTAACTCACCGACAGCAATGGTTCTCTCGAGCTGTGAGGACCATGATAAAGAACTTGGTGGATCAACATTGCTCAAGGCGGGCCCCCCAGGACTCCTCGCATAGGCTCGGCCGGTGGCCGTAAAGGATATTATCTTGACATTTGGATGGCTGTAGAGTGTTTCGACAAGATCTGAGTCGGGTGTTTCTGGTTCCGTGGAACCTCGTGAAGGCATAGGGGCGGTTGATACTCGTCTGGGCCCCCGAGCCGCCAAATCGTCACCCGAATCGTCCATGATAAGGATGTGACGTCGCGGCAGTTTGTTCTTTTTTGATAGCGCAAAGATTTGTTCAACCTGGGTACATCTCAAACATCTCGAGGAGACAAACGGAAACGATCGTTCATGGCTGCGCGCCCGCCGTGGATGTTGGTCGAGTTGAGGTTGTCGCGCCGGGTCGTGACGAGTTGATAGATCGCGAGTCGAGTCCCCTGACCAGCCAACGCCCCAGTGGAAGGGAGACTACGCAGGGTAGGTAGGTTGTTGTAGGTATGGAGGGGAAACGCAAGCTGGAAGGGGGGGATAACGAATAAGGTACCTAGGGACGGGTTCTTGAGTGTTATCTTTATCGTTATCAAACGACCCGAATGTAGGAAGGTCCTTTTCTTTTCTGTTCTGTTCGCTCCCTCGACTTCCGTTCCGAAGTGCTGAGGCGGCGGCGGATGGACCTGGCCCAGCCATCTAGGTACTGCACTGTACCTAATCAACGGGGGACCTGAGTTTAGGTAGAGGGGGGCCTTTAGTCATCCGCATATACATTCCTAGGCCCGCTGATGATCCCGTCGTCCCGCTCCTCGATCCCTTGATTGAGCTAGAGCTGTTCAACAAACTCGGGACATTTTTGTGCCCGGCGAGTTCAAGCCCATGCTACTCAAGTTTTGTAAAACGTTTGGTGTAAGAGATTTGGGTTGTCATACGATGAGAATTTGCTCATGTCTAAGCTTTATCGTCCGATGAACTCAACACTCCGTACAAGAAGAACGTTGACGAGTTGGAACTTGGCTGTCCCTCTGATGATACATTTCTTTGTTGCCTATGAAGTTAATGGATGGATGTAAGCTGGACGACCTTGCATAAATAGCTGCGAACGCCACTCAGGTGCAGTTGTCCCACCCCAGCCAGCCATAAAGAGGTGGCGGAGCAATCACAACTGGTTTAAGTGGAGGTTGGAAGACACAGCAAAATGAGGTTCCATGTTATTTATGAGCGCTTGTCTCGGTCTTGGGGGATCTCTTCAAGATATGATCACGTTGCTGTGTCCCGTAACTTCGAGAGGATTGCGGCTCTCTCAAAGACAATCAATCTTCAATGAATACCTAGGTACCTAGTATTTGTCTTGGTTCTCACATATCACATGTCATTCTTGTTCTCTTGTGGATACACCCATACCTGGGCAAAGAGCTAACTCAGCCGCCAATCTGGCGTAAGCTTCAATTGGCACACGATATGTACTTAACTTACGTCACCTTACAGTCTCACCATTCCAAGGTTCCGAACTCATGTTCCTGAATATCACTACTACCTTCATTTTTTAACCAAAACCTGAGACTGCCAAATTCTCAACAGTCTCAAAAAGACCCTTCCTTCTCTTCGGAGGGGCAGGCGAAATTCTGTGTCTGATACAGTGTATTCACTAAAATTCAGCCCATCAACACAAGCTCAACTTGAGCTCTGGGCGCCTACAGCTTGGTCTCCCTCATACCCTTCAGCTTCCCATACCTAGCTAGCTTCAGCTCTCAAAATGCCGTCTAACGAAAAGACTCAACTTGATAAGGACAAGTTGAAGGAGAAGCTTGAGGAGAAATTCGATCTCTCTCACTTCGATCCTAACACCGTAATACGTGGCGCTCAGCTCACTCTGGTGGGAGGTGAGTACCACCGTATGGCATCATGCCTTTTGCCCATTACTAACCAACAATGTAGCTCATCGAGCACTACAGAATCCGGCCCTTTTCACTACCGATCACTATCGTCAAGCTGCCATTGCAGTCGTGGCAGGTCTTGCTATTAGACTAATCGTCACCATACCCGTGAGTCTCATTACCAGCATGAGCAGAAGAGCAACCATACTGACTGCACGATCAGATTGTCGGGATTAAAGTGTTATTATGGTTCATTTCATTCTTTGTATCTCTTGATACCGTCACATGGGACGATACTCTCGTCGGTGGGCTTGACTTTGTCGCAGAATATGTCCTCCAGGTCCCCTTCTTCCTCATGGCTCTCATGCGTTATGTTGTACCGACCCTCGATAACCTGTAAGTCGAGTACTAAATATCACGAAACACTTGACACTATCTAACCGCCTGCAAATAGCTTCATGCAGTCACTGCAATGGGTTGATATGACCTATGTTCAAAAACACCGGGGTGACAAGCCCTCAGAGCTTCGGGACATGTATTATCCTAATCTCAAGATGTACCGTCCCTCCGACGGAACTACGCACTCTGAGAGTACCGCTCAGGCTGTCACAATGTTTCTCTACCGCTTCCTTCGCAAGGGTGGTATTTCTCTGGCAGTTTTTGCGCTCTCATACACACCATACATAGGTCGATTTGTCCTACCCGCGGCCAGTTTTTACACCTTCAACAATGCCGTGGGCTTGGGACCGGCCTCGATTATCTTTGGTACGGGCATTTTCCTCCCTCGCAGGTATCTGGTTATCTTTCTCCAGAGCTACTTCTCTTCCAGAAGCTTAATGCGAGAGTTGCTTGAACCATACTTCGCTCGTGTTCACTTTACCAAGGAGCAAAAGCGAAACTGGTTCCGCAGCCGCGAAGGAGTTCTGTTTGGCTTTGGTCTCGGATTCTACATCCTTGTTAGAATCCCTCTGGTAGGCGTCCTCGTCTATGGCATTGCCGAAGCATCTACTGCATACCTGATCACCAAGATCACCGACCCACCGCCTCCCCCTCAGCAGATGAAGGAGTTTGCCGAGGGACAGCAGACTTGGTCCAACAAACATGAGTTCCTGAACCTTTCACTGGCCAACATTGACACGGTGCATAACCTTGAGCTCTCCAAAAAGGCCAATTGAATGGCAAAGACGTCGCCTTAAGACGTCGCCTTCGATGTGCCTGAAGGGAAAAAAGCTCCCCTGCTCAGTATAGGGCCTCTTATCGTCAAAAGCGATCACTAAAACCAATTTGTTATGGTCACGCTTTCATCAAAAGCAAAGACTTATTACAATGCCTCCTTGCTGGGACATAGAACATTGGGGAACGTCCATGCGAATTCGTTACTCTCTGCTGGGCGAGTTAGAGTAATCAATATCTCAGGCAAAAGTTTAAAATCCAACGTCAACGGTTTTCGTCAGACACATGGGGTTTTAAGAGACGATACCAACTGTTACCAAGTCTTGCATCGGGCTTTCAATGAACAACACAACTCTCTCGTGGAATTTGTGCCAATAGATATCAAATTTAACCATGTCAAGATACCCCTTTTCGTTGCATCTCACCATCTGTCTCCTTGATCTCGGTTCACAGTGAATAGCCTCAGCGGCGTGCAATGCTTGCAAAGCAATATCTTGTTTCGGTGTTTGAAGCGCCAACTATGTTCAAAAACTCAACGAGCTATCTGAAATGTCTAGAAGGACCAAGAGCACCAAAAACTTCATGTTTCTGTCATTTCCCATCACCAGTCCGGAATAATGGAGAATCTCTCATGTGCAGTATCTGCACTATGGTGCCTCATAACCTTTTCACCTTGGCCGATGAAATCACATCCAGGTGTGTCGCACTTCCGGAGCACGTTGTCGCCTTCGTCTTGGATTTCACTCAGATCCACGTGTCCTGTGAGTTCTGCATGCTTCTGTCCCTCACGCTGGCCGCTGCCTATCCAGTCACATCCCGGCACATCACATCGTAGAATCAATCCTTCCGTGTCAGTGTAGTAGTGCGCTTTGTTGAGCTTCTCAACGAGCTCTCTGGTCTTTTCGAGTACCTCATCATCATCAGTCGGCCAAACAGTTCGATCCATCTCAGGGGGGTAAGTAGGCGAGTCATATGGGTAGTCAGAAAGGCTGAAGGCGACTCGGTCATAGTGGATTCCTGAATAGACAAGAATACAGCGATCTCTCTTGTCTTCTCCGAAGTTGATCAGGTTTTGGGCCTGTGATCTTCAATATCAGTAAGGAGCGGTGCAGCATAATATTTCGACTAACCTGGACATCAAACGTGCAGATCTGGATATTGAAGATGGAGGATAAGATGCTCAATTCAATACCGCCTCCCCATCGGTCAGGGTCTTGAATACTGCGGCAATATTGGCTGGGAGGGCTACCAAGGACAGCTTCTGAGTAATCCTCGGGATGTTCAACAATGTAGTCAGCCATCATCCTTCTCAACCGTTGAGCGGGGATCTGGTCTTGTAGAGCACCACCAAAAGCTGTGAATAAACAGCTGTTATCGCTGGGCATTACTCTTAGAACTACATGTTGTTAACAACAATAGTCTCTGGGGGCTAACAAAAGGTTATCACTTACGCAGAGTTCCACCCTGTTCTGGCCATGGAACGTTGACATCCTCTGGGCTCTCATTCCGTTTTGCTGCTCGAGATGTCATTGCTTGATGTTGGGCAGTGCCAGTTTGAAGCGGCGCCGTAGGTGCGGGTGATGGTACATCCTCGGGTACGATAGTGAGTGTCTCACCATGAAGACCAAGAGATCGAGCAATTTGGTCACCTTGGCTAGTTTCAAGAGTCTTCATAGCCATAGGAGGGCCATATTTTATGCCAAAGTTGATAATTCCTGTCTTGGCTCGAAGTTCATCAAATAGCACTTTAACAGTGGCATCATCGGGTATCTCGAGGATACCGGTACCGGCTGGACCTTTATAACGAGCTCGCATGACGGTGATTACTTGCAATATTCAATGTAAGATGACGATTTCTTGTGTTTTCTCGCCGCGGATGGTGGGTGACTAATGTGCTTGGGCGAAAGTTGTCCGAGGTGAGTGAGGGAGGGGCTGCTTTACTATGAGCTGAGGCGAGGAATTGAAAGGAAGCAATAGGAAAGTGAAGCACTGAAACCGTTTAAACTGGTTTTGGAACAACAAGAAGAGAATTTTCTGAGATTGAGTGATAGATATCCAAATCTGGCGATAAGAATCACAGAAATAATAAGGCTAAATCGAGCTTGACTGAATCAACGATCTGGATGAATAGCTGGCACCAACATCACAGCCATGTGTCAAGTATCAGCCAATTGGGACCCGCTCTTGGAAATGCACAGCCACTCTAACCGTTTTCAGTACGAGAAGTCGCGCGCAAATGCACGCGCTCTCCCGGGCAGTTGCACTTTCAATCAAGCTCAGCAATAGTACACAGGAACCTACTCTTTAGTTACAGCTTCTTCCCGCTGCCGTGATCTCGCAGTACAACCCGTCTCAACAACTGAATGCCGCAATATAGATTAACTTGACCAACGCGAATAGTACGCGCCGTTCCTCGATTGCCGCATTGCGACCGGACCCGAGTGGTCTCACGAGCCTGTCATGTCCAGTCGGAGGGCGAACGCGCCGGAGGTGCGCGAATCTATAGAAGCAAAAACTGCCTCCGTGGACGTCGAGCTGAAGGATACACCGGACGATGATGTCGATGCCGAAGGCGACCCTGACGTAGATATGGACGCGGAAGGTGACCAAGATGCCGAAGGTGAAGAGGACGCAGAAGGCGAGGTGGACGACCAAGGGCGTCCCGATATGTATCGCTTGATCCATAATCTCTCGACCTATCTATGCAGCGTTCAGGATGAGTATGCTTCCCCTCCCGCATGTAGGAGAGGATTGGGTGATTCTGACGGAGTTATAGTGGCGAGCAGCTTGCTGCTGGTTTCCAGCGCATCCCGAATAGAAGGACGTTGCCCGATTATTTCGAAATCATCGCCGAGCCCATTGCTTTCAGCACCATCCGAGTAGGTTTTCTGCAGTCTTGGTAGCTGGTATATGAATCATTGACCAAAATGATAGGGCAAAACTCAGAAGAAGCAGTACGGCTCATTTGCCGAGTTCGTCAAGGATGTTGCGCAAATCTGTCACAACGCTCAAGTTTACAACCGACCCTCCGCTCCTATTTTCGGTGCCGCAGTTCGTCTTCGAGAAATTCTTGTCCAAGAACTCAAGAAACTGGTAGAAAAGGGCCACATCAATGCCAAGGATGCACAATTGCCAGATCTGGGCGAATTACCACCTGCGGAAGAGTCTCCACCAGCAGAGGAAGACGACGAAGACGAGGAGGAGGAGGAGGAGGAGGAGGAGGATGAAGAAGATGATGAAGATGAGGACGAAGATGATGATTCTGACGATGAAGGCGGACGACGCAGGGGAAGAAGACGACGTGGCGCTGGTCGAAAAGATCAGGACAAAGACTACGAAGATGACTCGCACAAACGAAGAGGCCGACCTCCTAGTGTTCTTACGCCGAATGAAGCCCGCATCGCCTCACTATTGAAGGGATTGAGAAAGCCGAAGGACGCTGCAGGAAATGTCCTTGTTCATCCTTTTGAGAAGCTACCAGACAAAGCAGCTGTACCCGATTACTATACAACGATACTAAACCCCATCGCTCTCGACAACATCAAGAAAAAGGCCAAGCGGAAGAAGTATCAAAGCATCGACCATGTTCTTCAGGACCTCAATCTCATGTTTGAGAACGCCAAGCGGTATAATGAGGATGACAGCGAAGTGTACAAGGCCGCGGTTGAGCTACAAAAGGAGGCCGTCTTTTTAGCTGAACAGGAGAAGGCCAAACCTGATGATGATTTCCGAGACGAAGACGGCAAGTTGCCGTTGGCAGAGATCCAGCATAACGGACAGTCCTGGAAAGTTGGTACGTACATATAGAGATACCACTGTGTAATGCGTCTCCAGTGTTGTCACGCCGCTAACATGAATATAGGTGATTGGGTTCACATCAGAAATCCTAACGATCTGGCCAAGCCCACCGTGGCGCAGATTTATCGAACTTGGCAAGATCGTGCCGGCCAAAGATGGATCAATGCCTGCTGGTACTACCGACCAGAACAGACTGTGCATCGATATGAGAAGCATTTCTTCGAGCATGAAGTCGTCAAGACAGGTCAATATCGGGATCATCAAATTGAAGAGGTCTTGGATCGATGTTTTGTCATGTTCGTGACCCGCTTCAATAAAGGGCGGCCTCGAGGATTTCCTCTGAACAAGGAGATATATGTGTGTGAGTCACGCTACAACGAGGAGAAGTTCACTTTCAACAAGATCAAGACGTGGGCAAGCTGTGTTCCAGACGAGGTACGCGAGAAGGACTATGAAATGGACCTCTTTGATGTGCCTCGACGCATGAAGAAGATTCCCAGCCCTATTAAGCATTTACTCCGCGAAGATGCAAAGGAGACAGATGAGCTCCCCAAGCCAACATGGGGAAGCCCAAATGCCCCGCCTATTGTTGGAGCTGTACATCGCCGTAAACGGGAGGCCAATGTAAGTGAAGCGCATCTGTTCTTTCGTTTCTTCTGTCCTGCCATGCCAGTCATGACTCGGCTGGCCGTCGCTGTATTAGAACGCCCTGCATGATCCCTGCCCGCCAACGCCAGTTTTCCCCCTCAGCTTCAACGCCTGATTCTTGGTCGTGATTCATGCCTCAGGCTTTCTTTCGTCTCACTTTATTGTCGCACGCAACTAACCATAACTTTCTAGGAATCACCACCGCCAGTGCCCACCCCTCCACCACAAGCCATGTCGGCGGTCCCACTACCGGATGCTGGCGCTGATTCTGGCCGGCGCGCTTCAATGTTGTCAGTGCCTGGTGGCATCCCTAGTGATCATTCCGGGAGGCATCCTTCAATATCCTATCCTGGAGGTCCTTCACCCTCGCCCGTTCCATACAATGCTCACATGACACCTCACTTTCAGCCGGCCACTCCTGGCGCCCAGCCAGCACAAGTTCAACAGACTCCAGTCCCTATTCCACATCAACCTCACCTGGGTGCTCAGCCTCAAGTCTCTGTACGACCTGTGCAATATCAACACCAACCTCAGCATTCACAGGCAGGATATGCACAAGGATTCACCCCTAACTATGGGCAGTCGGTGCCTCCTATGCATCAACAAACACCTATGCCAAACCACATGACCCAGGCATACAACCAAGTGCAGGCCACTCCAGTCGCTCGCAGTCCTATGCCGGTTGCACCAGGGATGCCTATACAGGGTGGCAATGTGTACAACCCACCAAGACCACCAGAGGTCTACGCACTTCCCGACAATATCAACGATGCGATGCCAAAGGAGTTGCGAGAGGCATTTCAACATGACAGTTCTGGCAGAGTTCTCTTCTTCACTGCTCCTCCTCTCGACAGACCCCACAAGGGCATCTCCCACGAAAGTGCTGGTTTAGGGCACAGCGCCAAATATCTGGCTGGGAGGAAAGAATGGTTAGCCGACCGGGAGAGAAAGAGAAAGGAGCGCGATGAGCAGATCGGGAGAAACTCAAACAAGAAACTCGAAAAGGATGCAGCAGATGCGCGCCAAGCGAAGACAGAGATTGTTGCACAGGCCAGTGATGCCATGGCTAAGTGGTTGGAGCAATACAACGAGGATACCCAGAAGTGGAAAGACAAGGCAGGGCTTGAGGGTTGGCATGAGGTCAAGCCATCCAACAAAGAAAATAGCACTGTTTGAGACTAGTGAGCAGCAGTTGGGAAACACACATGGATGAAAGGCGCTCAGGTATCCTATTCAAGATCAAGAGGGCGAAAACTAGGTTAACTTTTCTGTGCGTTAGGATTGGAGTAATGGCTAAATTCACCAAATAAGATCTTCGAACGATTCTGAGACGATTTGTAGTAGTATTAGATTGTACTGATCGATTGACGGGGCGTCACTTTCATCTGCATCACAGACAGACTTCCCGGCTTCCCAGATGGCATTGGCCCTTCGTTGCCCTGGCCTTTCACCTAGCTGTTGGCGGGCCGTGTGGCCAGAGTTCTCTTTCGTCAAGTTGGCCATGGCTCGTATGAGTGATCCAGATTTGTCGTCCATCACGAGTCGCCTGACAAAAATCATGTTGGGGTGTGGGCAGGGCCGTGGCAGATTGCCTGGGAGCTTGGTCGATGCTGAATATCTGACTACATGGCATGAAGTCATTAAAAAATTTTGCTGCAATGGCCTGGTCCTCATTTGAGCACATTGTAGACCTCATGCATCATGTTTGTACCATCTCTACCCTAGGCTCGTTGGCCACCGTCTTCTTCCGTCCATGTCCGAGTTCGAACATGACCCATTCGTAAACCGCCCACTGGACAGCATTCACTATGAAAGCTCGCACGCTACAGACAGTCAACCCTCTAAAGAAAACACGAGAGCCTCCCTCACGGTACGCTTCACGTGCGACTTGTATTGCGCCAGCCCGTTTGGTTTGTGACGATACGTTGGGCTGCAGAAGGGGTGTTGTTTCTACTTGTCCGCCGAGGGTCTGAGCCTGAACTCGAGTCTTGATAACATCGAGTGGAAATATGCTCGCCCAAGTTGCGACACCAGCTAGTCCTCCGCAGAGGAGAACTTTGGCAGCCTCGTGTTGCAAAGAGGTTTCTTCGCCCTGTTCCGTGGCCAGCCAACGGGTAGTCAGCTCATAGGACCAGAAGTAAAAGCCATAACCAACGCTATCCCGGATAGCAGTCACAGCTCCGCCGAAGTAAAGACCTCGAGGACCTTCTTTGTTCCAGATATCCTTAGTGATAGCCCAGCTTGAGGTTGGAGAGGATGCCAGCTGCGCCCTGCACTTGATGAGTTCGGTTGGGGTGCTAACGACCCAAGTTGCAAGACCGCCCACCGCGCCAGCAAGCCAAGTATTCCACAAGTTTCCAGATGTTGAGAATACGCTATTTAATGCCGCCTCGGTTCGGTTATAAGAAACAAAGAGTAAGGCGTTCAGAGCACCATAACCGAGAATTGGTGCTGCAGTTCCGGTCACCAAGGAGGCGTATGATCCGAGGTACCGCGTGCTGAAAGACGCACTCTGGTTGATGGCTGAAGCCGCTGCTGTTGTTCCTGTAGGGATCGAACAAACAGGCGGGCTCGTCACTGGACTGGTATGTTGCGCTTGAAGTCGAACTTTGATCACATCAAGAGGATTTCCGATGATAATTCCAACAGCACCACTGAGATAGCCAGCCCAGAAATCAGCCGACATTATGAGACTGTTTTTATAGACTCTATAGGCGAGAGAAGAGGATCAGTATTCCTTGAGACTTTGCGCTGAGCCACAGTGATAGTGCTCAAGACGCCGAGGTATACGAGGCCCCAGGCCAAACCAAGCCGTGCAAGAGGAGCTCGATTCGCAGTAGCCTGTACATTAATTCGACGAAACCGCGTAAGATATTGCCAATGCGCAAAGTGTCCAGCAACAGTTGCAGTCAAAATTCCAGTGCGATGTCGAGCAATTGCTACTTGAAGAGGGGTCGGTCCAGAGGATTGATGGTCGGCAAAAGGATCTCCACCGGCCGATCGGCTTTGATCGGAGTTGGGGAGATTGACGCTTGAAGGCATGTGTTAGTGATCCAGGGTCTTTCAGAGCCGCATACTGAAAAATTAGATGATCAGCGGTGACCTACCCTGACGACGTTGCAGCAAATGGGCTTTCAGTTATCATCTTTGGCTGGTTTTTGACCGAGTGAGTTGTATAAGGGGAAAAGGAGAAGATATATTCCTTGCCACCAGTTTCGGTCCCATCATGAACCGGACGACAAACTTGATTCTTTGGGCCGATTCCCGATGGATCCAATGTTACCTAAGCTAGTGGAGGCCAAGCTTTCGGTGGTTTCGGGGTCTTTGCCGGGGAGGAAACTGTACTAAGTAAAGACAGAGCTAGTGGCGGTTCACGTGATAGCGTGTTTCTGCCTGCTGTCGCGTCGAGTCACTGACATCGCGCTTACCTATTTACCCTCCATTGATTCTTGCTGGGGTGACACGAAATCTTTCACATTTGGAACAATCGCTTGATCAGTCTCTGAAACGAGAAGATATTCAAGATGGGAGCAGCGTGAGTGCTAGGACACTTTGTTCGTTGTTGCAAGCTCTAATACTCAATTCAGGTCCCCTCTCGTCGCGACGCCACTTGCTGGCAAGGACAAAACTCTAGGCAAGCGGATGCCAACGCCCTCTTCAATTGACCGTCTTCACAAACCATTCAAATGCCCTGGTGTCGCTGGAAGAAGTCCGGCTGTTGATCGGCCGTCCCGCAAGCGAAGAAAGGTTGATTATGGTGGTGCCGACGGCGAAGCAGATGATGATAAGCCATACTCCAACGATGACAGGCTGGCGCTTGCCACTCGAGATATCAACCGTTTTCCAGTTTTTCAGGCCAAAGATAAGGGTCTCGTTTTCCGCAAGGCCTTTTCTGTACCATTGAAGAACAAGGACAGCGCTGCATACAATCCCAATCGTGCCCCTCCTACTCTGGGTCTACGGCAAGGTGCAGTCTTCATTGCGAAGCCTCTACATGACCCCAGTGGCGAATTCGCAATTGTTCTTCATGACCCGACTGTCGACGACAAACCAAAAGATGTCCCCAACGCAATGGAGCCCGCCAAGACAGAGGCTGCTGATGGGAAACTTGACGCTCCACTCGTACACAAGAGTCTTGCTGAAATTCTTGGAATCAAGAAGAAGGTGGACGGAGAACACCCTCGCGTTCCAGTCGTAATTGACCCGAAGCTGGCCAAGATCCTTCGTCCCCATCAAGTCGAAGGTGTCAAATTTATGTATCGATGTGTTACTGGCCTGATCGATGAGAAGGCGAATGGCTGCATCATGGCCGACGAAATGGGTCTGGGAAAGACTCTTCAGTGCATTTCTCTGATGTGGACACTACTCAAGCAATCCCCCGATGCTGGAAAGCCGACAATTCAGAAAGCAATCGTTGTCTGTCCTGCCAGTTTGGTCAAGAATTGGGCCAACGAGTTGGTGAAGTGGCTTGGTCCTAATGCCATCAACCCATTCGCCATCGATGGAAAGGCATCTAAGGAAGAACTGACGCGTCAACTTCGACAGTGGGCAATTGCTAGCGGTCGAGCCGTCACCAGGCCAGTCATCATTGTTTCCTACGAAACTCTGCGATTGAACGTGGAGGAGCTGAAGCACACAAAGATCGGCCTACTTTTCTGTGATGAGGGCCATCGTCTCAAGAATAGCGATAGCAATACCTTCAACGCTCTCAACAGTCTCAATGTTTCACGGCGTGTCATTCTTACAGGCACACCTATCCAGAATGATCTCACGGAGTATTTCTCTCTCACAAGTTTTGCAAACCCCGATCTGCTCGGCACACGGCTGGAGTTTCGCAAACGCTACGAAATCCCAATTCTCCGAGGCCGAGATGCTGATGCGTCAGAGGAAGATCGAAAGAAGGGCGATGAGTGCACTGCGGCATTGCTTAATGTTGTCAATAAGTTCCTGATTCGCCGTACAAACGACATCCTTTCCAAGTACTTGCCTGTCAAGTATGAGCACGTTGTGTTCTGTAATCTTGCACCCTTCCAGTTCGACCTCTACAACTACTTTATCAAGAGTCCTGACATTCAGGCTCTCCTGAGAGGCAAGGGAAGTCAGCCTTTGAAAGCCATCAACATTCTCAAGAAGCTCTGTAACCATCCTGATCTTTTGAACATGGCGGATGATCTGCCAGGATCAGAGCAGTGCTTCCCAGACGACTATGTACCCAAGGAATCCCGTGGTCGAGATCGCGAGATCAAGTCCTGGTATTCAGGCAAAATGGCTGTGTTGGATCGCATGCTGGCTCGCATCCGCCAAGACACAAACGACAAGATTGTGTTGATTAGCAATTATACTTCGACACTGGATCTTTTTGAACGAATGTGCCGATCTCGTCAGTATGGATGTTTGCGACTCGACGGAACCATGAACGTCAACAAGCGTCAGAAGCTTGTCGATCGGTTCAACGACCCTGAAGGTGACGAATTTGTCTTCCTACTGAGCAGCAAGGCTGGTGGATGTGGTATCAACCTTATAGGCGCGAACCGCCTGGTGCTATTCGACCCCGATTGGAACCCGGCTGCCGATCAACAGGCGCTTGCTCGAGTGTGGCGTGATGGACAAAAAAAGGACTGCTTCGTGTACCGCTTCATTGCAACGGGTACTATCGAGGAGAAGATCTTCCAGCGCCAGTCTCACAAACAAAGCTTGTCTTCTTGCGTTGTGGACTCGGCGGAAGATGTTGAACGGCATTTCTCGCTCGACAGTCTCCGTGAGCTTTTCCAGTATCGGCCAGATACCAAGAGCGACACTCATGAGACGTTCAAGTGCAAGCGGTGTAAGCCTGATGGCAAGCAGTATATCAAGGCGCCGGCCATGCTGTATGGTGATACCAGCACATGGAATCATTTTGTCAACGAGGGATTGAAGCCCATCCAGGACTTGCTCTTGAGACAAGAATGTGGAGAGTCCGAGGTTTCTGCTGTGTTCCAGTATATTTCTCACTAAGTTATCAGCGTGTGTGTCTTTAATGATTCATGTTCACGAGGCGTGCAGGGCGTTATTGTGGATTAGCGATATTGGAAGGTCACTGTCTGTTTTATGGAGTTTCATCCCAGACCTGTTTAGGTAGACAGGCTTCACCGTGGACTGATCTTAGATGTCAAAACACTGATAGAATATAAAATACTATAAGCAGCCCAGAGCGCACTGGGTTTGTACCAATTCTCCATGCACTGCGTCGTGAGATCTCCATCAATCATACCACAAGTTCGTGGCTTATCGCCCTATCATACCAGGAGCTACATTTGTCTCGAGTTATTCCATTCGATTAACTAGATAACTGACAAAATTATCTATATTCTTCGAGTTACTCTGTATCATGGCTTATATCATGTTGAAGTCATGAGAGTGAGGCACAGTGCTCATGACATTTACTCTCGTTTTCGCACTGTCAAGAATTTGCAAACTAAAGTTTTAAGTCTCTCTGACCAAGTTGAACATTCTGAGATTCTCAACCCCAACAATCAAAATCGTTAGGATTACCTCAGTCAAATCAAATAAATCCGGCTACTCTCCATCAAACATATCAAAATGTCTTCAAAGCCTACCGGCCAGTCCTCACCGGAGTTTACCTCCTACTACCTTCAACGCGCAACACAAGAGCTCTCAGAGGACCTTGACAAAGTTCGCAACGCGGAGGACTTCAAGGCCGATTCTATCCCTTTCCTTGTTCACGCTCTGCAACAAGGTGCGGGCCTTTTCTCTCCTGAGGACCAGAAGAGAGTGGTTGCAGCACCAAAGGCCAAGGACGGGGATGCGTGAGCAGACTTTATATACGCAGTCCAGATCATTTCAGTCTACTACGTCAACGCACGACAGCATTTCAGATCCGCTCCTTTCCAACATGTGGATTCGTGAGAGCCATTCTTCATCACCTTCCACCAGACAAGGACATGTCAAATCACATGGATGGCGTTTTTCTTGGCAGACAGAAAGCTGCCCTGTCGACACCAAGAACGCTTGACACTACACCCCAATGCGCCGCAGCATGTGTATCAACTCAGTAAAAAGGGGAAAAGTCAGATTCAGAAATTAGGTCAATTAGCGGCCGTTATTTCATAAGGGTATCTCAAAGCAGAGTCAACACTACATCAAGCGCGCAATACAATCAATCTACAGATACGTCTGTCTCCCACCCAAGCCGAATTATGGCAGTATGTTATTCCTCCATCAGTATGTGTATATGTACGGCCTAGTTCGAGTTACGGCGTCGTTCGAGTCGGACAGCCCATCCCTTGATGGCGAGGACGATAACGACCCAAGCCATCAGGAGGGCGACCAGACCCATGGTGACAGTGTACATGAACATGGCGTCGAGTTTGTAGTGGATCATTCCGTCGACAGTATCAGTGCTCTAGGTCAAGTTAGCTTTTCGAATCTTTTTGCAAGGGCGGTTGACATACACTAGCCATGAATATGATACCTCCAGCGATCAATCCAAAAGCTGCCAGGAGTTCCGTCGGGGGTCGTGATGGGAAAATGGACTTGGGTGGCTTCAGATACATGATGAGGTAGGTCAACCCTCGAGCAAGGGAAGCCCCTAGAAGGAGGTCACCCCATTGCTTGTGAACCATGCTGGACATCATGGTATGCTGTGTGTGGGAGCTCATCATGAGTCCAAGCAGCATGATGACCAAAGCTGGTATGGGGTTGAGCGAGAACTCGTATGTGTCGGGAGATTCAGGTTCGTTTGCTTCTTCGACCGTGTAAGGGCTCTTGGGTTGAACTTGATCGACGGTTGTGTTGAGAAGATCTCGAATACGTGTCGACTCGATGAGCATACCGCACTAAATAAACAAGTCAGTTTTTGCTTTGGGAAATCGACTGGAGCAGATCGTGAGACTTACCAAGCCTCCTCCAATGAACAGAACTGTGATGGAGATGTGCTCCATGTCCTGGGCGGTCCAGTCTCCTCCCCAGCCGCCAAGGTGCTCCATAAAGATATTGGTAGCACCATAGAAGAAGATCAAGAAGCTCTCGACGAACTCAGCGGAAGGGCGCCACTTCTGTGAGTTTTTCCTTGGGCGAACATTCCATGCCCAGCCGAGTTCTCCAAAGCTGCCAGTCCAGCGACCGAGGGTGAAGATGCCTAGCCAGAAGAAAACGCCGCCCTTGATCCAATGCGCCAAACCATTGAAGATTCCGCCTCCCTCCTGTGGACGGTTTATTAGTTAAGTGTCACGACCAAAGTATCTGCTAGCAACTTACAAAGAAGCGACCAAAGGTGACAACACCAGTCGCAAGCGCAATGAAGCCGAAAGGAAGGATAATGCGATCGACTATGCAACGACCGATGTTGAGATACTTCCATACTCGCGAAGCAGCAATCTTGGAGGCGTGACGAGTAAAGGTTCCCTGAGGTTCAGGAGAGGCTAGTGACAATTCCTCCAGGTCACCATCATCGTCCTCATACTCCTTCCTGAGGTTGTTGACAGGCGACTCCATGCCATTGAGAGTAGATGCCGAGTCGCTTCGAAGCGATGGTGTGTTTGGTTCGGTTCCTCGCCCACTGTCGTTCGACATTCGGTAGGGGCTGTCATTGTGGTAGCCATTGTGCGAAGAGTATTCGACCTCTCGTGTCGCGACAGGTATAAAAGCATGTCTCTCGTTACTCGGCGTCTTTCCTTTGCCCTTGAGAGCTCCCGCGATACAGCCCACGGCGCTTACAAGGAGCTGGGCGCAAACGACCCAGGTCACGATCCAGCCAATCTTGTGGTGCGCATTGTTTGGGTACAAGTCTGGGGTCTGCGCATTGTATATCACGCCGATCAAGACACCAAGAGCATTCGTAGCTAGGAAGACAAATTGCGCCGGTAGTGTATAGCGAGAGTTTGCCAGTGAGAACATGACGGCTGGGGGTTGGTCGTGTTAGTCGGCGCATAAAGCTCAGCACCATGAAAACTTACCAATTGGTAGAACAAATACCCAAGAAAGAACCATCAATGCAATATGTGTGTATATGACTCCAGTGTGTTCAGCATGCGCAAAGTATGTATCGGGATAGTCCTCGTCGTTGGGCGGTTGTGTCGTTGTGTTGCCGCCATGGCCCATTCCTATATCCATGTCCATGTCCATACTTTCACCACCACGATGTGCAATTACCACAGGTAGAAGCACCAAAATTAATGCGCCAGATGCGCGCGATATCATTTTTGTATAAATCATACCGGCAACGGCCAGAAAGATATTCGAAGAAGGAAACGATAGAAGCAACAAGACAAGACAAGACAAGACAGATGGACGACACGAGATGGCAAGTAGTAATTATACTTGTTTACAGCCAGAAAGACACAAGCAAGAGGATATATATAATCATGCGATCAAGTAGACGTCAAAACGGAGAGTGTTTCAAGGAATCATGACATGACATTATTTTAAAACAAACCCTCTTTCTACTGTTACTATCGGGCCCGAGCGGCCGAAAACAGGTCATAAGCTGAGGCATTGGAATCTCTTGGTCATTCGGAGACAAAGCGACGAGAGCCAAGAGAGGATACGCAGCAGTTGAACATCCGAAGCTTCCGAATTGCTTCATCATGGAAGTTGTACCTTTACCTTTGGATAGGAAAAACAGCACAGCAGGAAAAAAACAGATGCGGTAAGCATTTGGATAGTGGGGGATCCTTAAAATGGGGCCGGCCGGTGGGGGGGGGAGCATCTACACTATGCAGTAGTGCTGTACACACCACTGTATCTGTATTGTAGAGGTCACTGTACATGCACTAGATCATCAGGTCAGGCTCTTTCATTAGACGTGGTCCGCGGGACCCATGTATTGTGCTGTGCTGTCGTGCTGTGCTGTACTGTACTGTACTGTACTGTACTGTATTGTACTGTACTTTACTTTACTTACCTTAGGTACTCTGAGGATCTGTTCGTTCCGAACAGTTACTTTTTTAGTTCGTTCTTGGTCAACGTGATCGATCGATCGGCACGGAAACTTTGGTAAAGGCATCTTCTCGAAGAATGTCAAGGCGTTTCGGCGGAGATGAAGTGGATATCACGGGCCATGGATGGATGGATGGATGGATGGGGATCCTCTTCCATTCCTATTCTCACCGAGCATAGAGATCATTAGTTACTGGTCACAAGAACTTGTGTGTTGTGACTTGCTGCAAGCATCGCAACCCTTCACCACGTTTGGTTACCACCACTACATGCACCTCCACTCGGATCCGATAAACGGGCAGTCAGTCACTGGCTTACAAGTGAATTACGAATATTCAGTCATAAGCTCTACACGTACTACTTGTGGCTTTTCCATCATCTCCAAAAACTGACTGACTGTTAGGCCTCCATCGTCGATACTGAAGCACAGACTGATTGATGTCAAGCAAAATGCCGAAATCCACATGAGAGCATTCGTCTTTACAGGCATTATCATGCATCATGGAGAGCTTTAATGCCGGCAGCTTTGGCGCTAGTTACCTCATCCCGCTGTAAAGTAAAGCTACGGCGTCCTTTATTGGATATAGCGGGCTTCAACCTCTTTGATGTGTGTAACTTACTGTATATAATCCCGGTCCAGCATCTCCACCCAAGCTCAACCCATCTACGCCGGCAATTCCGCACACTTTCTCTTCAGCTCTTGGCTTACAAAGTTTTTACGTCTGTGCAGTGTAAACCATAAGGCTGGATATGACGTCTAGTGTAGTCAAATATTCGTTTAGGGCTGACAAAGAAGTGTACACATCTACAGCGTACTGTACTAATGTACATACCTTACGCTTTATACGCCTTACTGCATGTGCTGCGTGTCTCTAACTTAAACGCACTTGATGAGTCTGCGCTAGCTGAGCGGGAGCTTTTCACGGAAACTTCCCTAATGGACATCGATGACTACGGATGATTCATACCGAAGTGTCTTGGCAATCATGGATCTCTGATCAAGGTGAAAAAAATGCAACTGTAACTGTAGGTCTGAGCACTAGACTACCTACCTAGGTACGTTACGGTATTTTCAGCCTTTATCATTATCTCCGTCTCCGTGGACCCGATGATGCCGGTCAAACAGACAAACAGACTCATTCCATTAAACAGGGACACAACCCACCAACCTCGAGCTGTTCAATTGGTCACAAGGCGTCACATAACCATGCTCATGAGCAAGGAAGGGCCTGAAGCCGGGCGTAGAATACAAGGGTCATGAGAAGGAATATTTACTCAAGTTGGACGGTTAGGTTATGGAGCACCACCGATATCAGATCAGATTACCCAAGCTGTCCGTCCCCCTCCGCTGACAAATTGCTTCGTTCTACAGCACACAACTCGGTTGAAGAGGTGCATAAGCAGACAATTTTCTATTCCAGTCTAAGACAGAATTATCGGATCGTTCATGATGCGATGTGCTGGCTCACCGCCCTCTTAGCCGTCGGGTCTAGGTATCTATGGCGCTGACTTGCATCCATCGTCTATAGGACACCCAAAAGAGTCAGCTATCTTGGGTTACAACCCGAGCCAGCAAATAAGAGTAAATACAATGATCTCGCCAAGAATGGTAGCTCGTGGTCAACTTGTCTCCGTTTCTCAGGCGTACGCAGGTCTGTACGTACGCTATACGCCAAGGTTCCAAGACTCTGCTCCCGAACACTGCGCAGTTTGAGTCCCGAGGATGTATTCAATGATCAAACATGTATCACCGAGCTCTTTTTACGGTTCGTCGTATGATATTCGGACAAAATTGGACCGTTTGTGACGGCATGAAACGTACCTCTAAACGACGGGTTTAATGTTGCAGTCCCAATGCACCAAAGACATTGAACTCTTGTACTGTACTTGCATGGGGAGCTTGGGATCTGATGGGACAACATTGGATTGCATCCTAGCCAGTCTCCGCAATCGGCCGAACTGAAGCTGTAGCATTACAGTACAGTAACTATCAAGAGGATTTGCTTACACTTCAACATCGGCAGCAATGCCAGTTGTTGAGAACACGACCAATAGTGGCTGCGTTAGTGGACAGGGGTGTGCTCCCAAACCCAGAACCAAGTTGGCGATCCACATGATGCTCGCTAAAATAAATATCACATCAAGACTTGGATAATGTGAAAAATCCGGCACTGCCGAAGGCCCTGCCTCATCTCGCTAATTTACCATACAAACTTGCTTCAAAACTCAGCTCTTGGCATGCCCAAATCATGCCTCAAACCTAACCCAGTCCATCTTGTTTAAAAGTCCGTAATCCCGAGCAAACACGGCTCCTCACAATGGCCTTTCGGGCAATGATGAAATACCAACTTTATTACGGCAATTCGGAAATACACCGCCGACTCACTCACTATAACCTCTCCGTTATCCACCATAGCCCAATATCACAGAGAAGCCCGGCCATCTGCCAGCAACTTCCATTCATCACCATCATGAGATACGCGACCTTCGCTCTTCAGCTTTCCTAGTATCTGCAAAACACCACCACGAGCTGCTGGGTGCAGATTCTGGGGTACATCTTTGTAAATCACCTCGACCAGATCTGTCGCTGTCCATGCCGACCACAATGCAGATTCTTGAGTTTCCACCTCACCGGGTCCCGTTTTCAACGTCTGAATGACTTGATCTTCTCGTTGTTTTCGATGTGCGATGTACTCGGTAATCTTTGCTGGTCCATTCCCAATGACCGGCCCATGTCCAGGGTATGCTCGGCCTTTGAACAGAGGCTTCATTTGTTCTAGGCTTCGTAGATATGTGACCATGTCCTCGAATACGGCAGTTCCTTGACCGAGGACGTTGTCGGCTGTGAACATTGCGTCTTCTTCCTCAAGAACGAACACTATATGATCCTTTGTATGTCCTGGCGTATATGCTGCTGTCAATGTAGCGCCGTCGACTTGAAAGCGCTGCCCGTCCTTAATTTCATGCTGCCCTTCCTCGGGAGTGTGCTTGAAGATTCTCGTCTGTGGTGAGATGCTCAAGAGATCATTGATGCCACCTGTATGATCATGATGCCAGTGTGTGATGAGCGCGGTGTCTATAGTCGCATTCTCCTGCTGTAGAGTCTCGCGGATAGATGAGATCCAAGCATTACGACCCTCGCCAGTGTCAATGAGAAGCCGGCGACGACCTGTACCGAGAAGATACGTGTTTGTGCCTTGAAGAGTGAATTTGCCTGGATTGCCGCCCAAAATGCGGATGACTGTAGGACTGAGACGTTCTACAGCTGGCAGAGCAATGAGTTGAGTTGCCATGGTACTCCAGTTGTTGGTAATATTCAAGGTGGAGGAACAGAGATGATCGGGAGGATTCCGGAGCCGGATGCCGCAAAGTCGGGCCGGGAGTTCGGTAGATAGTGGAGATTTTGAGCCCCAAATAAGCTCAAGGTTCAAAGATGTCTGTGCAGGTTAAGGATGAAAGTTGAGAAATAGGAACAAGATATTGATCTACAAGAGTTAAAGAGGGAGCTGGCTGTCGTCATCCGGCAATCGAAACTGCTTATTGAATGGAGAATGAATAAACCTCGGCACGAACGGTGCTCCTCTTCTAAGTGCATATTAAGGTGTAACGCGACGGAGCATCACTTTGCACATCCTAGAAATGTTAGATACACTCTTATTTGATACTACTTGTGAGATGCTATAATAAAGTTGTCAGATGCAGTAAAAATCAATTTCAAGTGACTATCAACTACAGCAGTATCAGTTAAGATACCTGTTAGACATGCCGTGGTCGCGGTTAATATGAGGTTCAGCTGGTGAGACTAGCGCCAAGCTAAGTTATCTTATCGCCCTGCATGACATGGGTATAATTTTCTATGAGCGCCTCCGTGACTTGATGTATCTACCCGCCAATCTTACACCAAAAGGTACCCGGAACACTAAGTTTTAGGGAGTCTGCACCCGTTGTAATCTCTCCTAATTACCTTACCTTACAGTGAGTATCACTCCTGCACTTCTATTTCCATCCAACCCATGCATTGCATGCATGCATGCACTTACTTAATCTATTCTATTAATTGAAGGAACAATCAATAGGCGCAACAGAGTTTGATCTTTTCATCTCTATTGTTTATTTCCTTAGCAGCCATCTCTCCACTCTCATTCGCCTCTCACAGTTCATTAATCTTCGATATTTAGTTTCAACTAGAAGAGGTTGGCCATCAATTGTCCGACTTTCGGCTTGCTGTTGGTTGCACATTCATGCAACTCTGTGCCTCGCGTGCACCCTTCAGCCTTGTACACCATCGCATCACCCGCCAGGCGAAGGATCGAATAAATAAACGAACGAACGAACGAGCAACGAACCGATCAAGAATCATCGAATAATCAAACCTGTCTTTATACGTGGGGTTGTTTCGAGTATACCAGTAACTCTTTGCCGCATCCGCTTGATCACGAATCGAGCTCCCTTTTACCAGCCGCATCAACAAGCTTCATTCGTCTACCACCAGCTTCAATTGCTACAGCAAAACTCTAGCCGCAAAGGCTTGATTCCTCAAAATGTCTGGGCGACCGACAACCCCGGCCTCACCTAAAAACATCAAGGTGAAGTCTCCGGTCCCCGGATCACCAATGTTCGGCTGTGGTATGGCCACCCAAAGCTCTGTCTGTATCATTGTCTAATTGTCTCTAGAGCATGTACAACTCCTCCTCAGCAAGAATCAAGAGGTCATGAACAGCTCGATCACGCACTACAAGTTAATCCTCCGCAACATCTTCGATGCGACACCCATCGTCCCCCAAACCTCAACACAAGAGGGCCGACCCGTTACAACGCTGACCTCGAACTACCTCTGCCTACAATGTCCAATGACCGTGTCCGAGGAGGATCGGTTGAAACACGGAACCAAGAAACAGCACCGTTTCTGTTAGTAGCCTCGTGCTGCTGCTTTCTGCTGCCTCCTTTGCTAACCCTGGCGCAGATGTTGACTCTCGGAGCGGTTGCCTGTATTGTCAGATGTGCGACGATTTTGTCTGGGACCCAACTCTCGAGGAGCTTAGAGTGAGAAAGATAGGAACTGGCTCTTTTTCCGGTAAGCGATTGTGTACGGAGATGCATCAAGTCAAGGCTCGTCCATACGCGATACAGAATGAGAACGAATGGCTGTATCTTTGACTGCTGCGTTGCTCGTGGATAGTTTTCTGTCGCCCGAAATTAACCGTTGGCCAGGTCGCAAGAGAAAACACAATGAGCTCTTCTCAGACTCCATGAAGGATGACCCTCGGTATATTACTAATAATACTACAACCGCCTCCTGTCGTGCAAACGGCCTGCGCGGCATCTACAACGCCGGTGCGACCTGCTATCAGAACGTTGTTCTCCAAAGCTTCTTGCACAACCCATTACTGAGAAACTTTTACCTAAGCGATGGTCACCAGAGCAATGATTGCCAGGTCCCTCACTGCCTGAGCTGTGCAATGGACGACATGTTCCAAGATTTCTACGCCCTAGAGAACACTAACGGTTATACTGCTGCCAATATCTTGTCAGGTTTCTGGATCTCGGAGAAGAAGGCATTCGAGAATCTTGTCACCACCAAAGAACAAGACGCACATGAGTTCTTCCAGTTCTTAGCTGAAGAGCTTCATGAACGAAATGGCGATGGCAAAAAGCCGGAAATCGGCAGCGAACACAGCTGCAATTGCATCATGCATCAGACATTCTACGGCAAGATGCAGACCACAACAACATGTCAGAATTGCTCAGGCCAGAGTAATTCCATCCAGTCGTTCCTTGATCTAAGTCTAGGTCTCGAAAATGTCGTCCAGAAGAAGAGCAAGAGGACTGGTCACAAGAAGCCTTCCCTAACCTTGCAGGATTGCTTGGACGAAGAATACATCAAGTATGACAAGTGCGAGTATCGGTGCAACAACTGCAACGGGACTCAACAAGCCAAACGACATACCAGCATTAAGCGGCTGCCAAACGTTCTGTCGATACAGCTTAAGGTGAGTGTAGTCAGTGGCTCGTGAGTGTTGTTGTTGGTGTTGGTCCGCCAAGTTAACTCTGTCACAGCGCTTCGAGTACAAACATGGCCGCCACGACCGTGCCGCGTCAAAAGTCGACAATGAAGTCAAATTCCCTCTCCAACTCAACATGCTGCCTTACACCAATCGCGTTCGTAACCACGAGAGCCGTGAGAGCCTTGAGCTGGAGCGATCATGCACCTATGACCTCCTTAGTGTTGTGGTTCATGTGGGTGAAATCGACACTGGCCATTATACATCATACTGTCGGGTCGGTGACCAGGTAAGTTTAATTCCTCACTTCACCGTGTCATAGCTGACATGTCTTTCAGTGGTTCAAATTTAATGACCACAAAGTCGAGTTGGCGAGCTTATCTGACGTCCTTGGGGCTCAGGCCTATCTCCTTTTCTACATTATTCGCTCACTGGCCTAGACGCCGAATCTTGCACTATGGGTAGATGGGTGTTTAGATTAGGAGAGCCATATAGGCGTTAATGATCATGATCAATAAGTCGACTGGATTCATATATCAGCAACAGGTTGATCGCAGTATGGAGCATTGCTCGGCGCATGTAGGTAGTTTAGTAATACCGTGGCAGCCTACTGAATAGGTCGGTCCATGGTCTCTCTTCAGATGTATCTCGTTATCTAACAGTGACGACCGTGACTGGGTTTGGCATATCCCCAGATATTCCATGAGTCATCCATTCATTGTACCTTGTGTCAGGTTTCCCGGCCTTGTTTATTCTTCCAAGAGCTCGAGACGGTTCCAGCAGCGGGTGTCGTCTTTCAACGCCTCGCATCTCCCGTTCCACTTGATTAATCTGATTCATCAGATCGCCAGTCCCAGGTTGAACTCTCAAAATTGGCGTAACAGTAATAGTGGTTACTTAAACCCGCGTGAGCAGGCTCGAAGGTTGTCGCATAGACTCCAAGAGAACGGTAGAGCTTGTCGACGATGGTAGCCATTCGTTCTCCCGTGCATACAATCACACGAGGCGACTTTGGCTTGACGAGCCAGCGGCCTGTTAGGGCAACTAGTGGGTGACATGTCAGTAGTGAAATAGGAGGGTTCAGATCGTGATACGGGAATGGGGTAGCATCCGGATAGTGGCCAGGACGATTGTGAGCATTACTTACACTTTGTCTGGCAGTCATTGCTGAAGAATGGAGGGTCAATGATAACACTATCCAAGCTTCCCTTCAGATGAGCTGAGACAATGATATCAGTATATGCCAAAAGCAGTATCCAACTACAAAGCGGTCATACCTGGGAGTTGGAGAGGTCGCTGGAAGTCATAGAAGACAAACTCAGGAAAGACGCTGAAACGGTGGTCATGTTCGAACAAGACCAGCTTAGGTCGATCTTCAATAGGCCAGAATCTCTATGTCCCAGTCAGCTTCTGGGTTCTACATTTCAAGCGCTGTGCATAACACAGGTTAGGGTTGATCTTACAAGACGGTTTTTGAGTGCAATGAATACACTCGGTGTCGAGACTACACCAATAGTCGAGCTTGACGATGCGCCATCGAGGAGCTGATCAGCCAGAGCAAAGGCTGTTTCGTCGAGGAACTAGATCGTGAGGCCCATGTTAGTATTTCTTTCCGCGATGTCAATATCATGAAGTTGTAGCGCCAAGACCAGCGCAGTACGTAATAGATACCCCAACGTCAGAGGCAAAGGCACAGACTGTATCCCAGAAGCCGATCGCGATGCCATCCAGCTCCACCGCCAGAGCCAAAAGGTGAAAGACACTGGACGAAAGGACGAGGTTGTGCCTTGTTTTGTGCATCAAGTCTTACGTACCCAAAACTGCGATTCGTTCCAATCCTCTGTAAACGCCGCCATGCTCAGCGGTTGATCGTCCGCATCCTCCGCTACAGGGTCCTCGTCTTCCGGTTCAACGACGCCGAGTCCGGCTCCAGCTCTCGGAGCGGCGCCGGTCCTCAGCTTCTCAAACTTCTTTTCATGGGCGTCCTTTTCGGCGTGGAACTCGGCCAGCGCGGCCAAGGCGTGACTTGAGAGGCTTCTGGAGACCAGCCAGAGTCAGTAAACTGGGCCCTGTAATTTGGGGTGCCATCTCTTCTTACATGGGCTCTTCATCATCAAAAGACATTGGAATGTTGTCGTCAAAACGTATCTTTTCGGTTTTAATATACGGTCGATTACGGGAGACACGGCGCTTCAATGCGATGCGGTCGATACAAGGTTTTGTGTGAGGGTTTTGGCGGGGTCCTCTTTACTGCACTGATTCCTCGACGGTCTAGACTCTTACTCTCGCTATCAAAGAGCTGTATGCTGATGGATAGCTACAGGGTAGCCACATGTAGACTGATTCTCTCGCTCGACCTTCATATTGTCTGATATCATCTCAACCCAAATAAAAAACCTGTACAATTGTTCGAACTCGCATACTCTCTAATCTATGCGGTCCTATATACACGGACTATTGTCGACTTGTCCGCTCAACCGTGAATCACCAGCCGCCCTTCCAGCATCCGCAATAAGCAAAATTTTAAATTCATTTTCTTTACAACTCATCCAAGACATGGATGTACTTCTTCTCTTCCCTCTTCTCCTTCTCTGTCGCAGGGGGAAGATCGTAGTAGTTCTGACTTCGGAATCCTTGCTAAAAGGGTGTCAGTTTGTGACTCTCACGACCATGATGGGAGCACTTACCAGGTAGTGGTAGGTGAAGTTGATAATGTCACCAGGCTCAATACCAAGATCCTTGAAGGTCTTGGCCTCAGGGTCAATGACCTGGTCCAAGTACTCTCGCTCAACCTCATCGGCTGACAGAGTGTGCCACCAAAGGAACTTGTTCAAGATCTCAGCAACGGGCTTAAGGATGGCCTTGGGCACGTTGATGTGTCGTCGCTGCTTGTAAATCTCCTTATCAACCATAACGGAAATCTCCTCCATGCTGTACTTCTTGGGTCCGTAAAGCTCGAAAGTCTGACCAGCAGTTGTGTCGTCATAGAAGATCTTCTCAAGAGCAGCACCAACGTCGATAGACTGTGGCGGTTAGTAACGTTGACCCTAAACACTCTGGCAAAAACCTACGTGAACGGGGTAGAACTTCTCCTGCATGTTATTGGAAGTGAAGAGGTTGGTGACACCAGCAAGCTTCAGAAGCAGGTTGTCCTCGAAACCGAAAATGGGTGCAGGTCGGACAACAGTGGTTTCGGGGAAAAGTTGTCGGGCAACCTCCTCAGCTCGACCCTGAGTCGTTTGTTAGCAATTCCTTCCATTGACCAAGCTGGCAATCTACAAACCTTTGTTCGGTAGAACTCGGAGACGGACTGAGAGTTGGCGCTGTGGGAGGAAACATGGATATATCGGTCGACATCGTACTTGCAAACAGCCTCGACAATTCGCTCAGTTCCCTCAACGTGCACATCCTCCAAAGAGAAGTTCCTGATAACCATTTAGTTCCCGCCCTATCCATTGGTCTGTATCATATTGACGTACTTGGTAGGATAGTCGCGACCAATCAAGTTGAAAACGGCATCGGAATGGCGAACGCTCGCCTCAATCGAAGGGGTGTTTCGAAGGTCATGCTCCTAGTACCAAGGTTACTGAAAGGTTCCTCCACACATCGGGACGAATTGAGGCGTACAATGAAGACAACGCGGCCAAGATCTCCAGTGACCTTGAGATGACGCTTGGACATCTCCTCACGGTAGGGAATAACGACAGTGCATCCCTGACGGGCTAATGCCAGTATCAGTATTCCAATTACTCATTCCAATTATCCAACTTCAGCTGCAGGTCGGCTCACCAAGTCGGTTGACAATGTATCGTCCTAGTTGGCCGGTTGCGCCAAATACGGTAACAGTATGGCCTGGTTTCCTTTCGTCAGTGTCGTTCGTGGTCATTGTAGCTCGATCATCGTACCTCCGAGGGATGAACTAGAAACAGAATAACATTAGAGGAGATCCGAATAGTGTCAATGGGCCGTGTTTGAGCTTACCGGCCTCCCTCAACACGTATGATAGGCTTGCCAGTTCGAGTAATGGAAATATCGGATAGGTATCGCTTGCCGGCGACATTGAAGGCAGCCTTGCGGGCCGCCCGCGCAGCAAAGAGAGGCGAAGCCATTGTTGCGAATATACAGATTGCGTGACAAAACGCTGCTGTGCCTCGCAATTGGCCGTTGAACGTCTCGTCGTCTCGATAGCAGTGTTTGGTGATACTAGCCAAGTTAGAGCCTCGGGGAACGGTAATTGCAGATCACGTGATGGGTCACTGAAATCTTATAGCTTGTCATTGGTTAGCGTCTCTCAAGTGCTCCTCCAGAGGTCGGGATGGCCCGTGCGCCTTTACGTTGCGACGACCAGGCTGCCTGGTAGCCTCATTGATGAGCTAAGGACCTCCCTCCACACTCCACTGAAGCAACTATCAACCTCTACAAACATACCAGCTTCACCGATTATCACGACGGCCGCTTGACGACAGCACGATCAAATAGGGAATAGGTTATACTCACGCTTTTGGTACTCATAATTCGCAAAATCAGCGTTGGTGCAGCAGTACGCGCCAACAGATTAAGGCTGCAGGCAAGCTAGCTTCAGTTGCTGTGCACGTCACCCATACACATCGATTCCACCGACATAGAATACAAATACCGCCATCATGAGCAACGAGACCATTTCCGATTTTCTTGCCGAGCAGCGCGATGAAGCTCCCGAGGAGCTCCAGCCTCTCATTCTCGACTTTGAGAACTTCTGGGAGCGCAAGCTTTGGCACCAGCTCACTGACGCTCTCGTCGAGTTCTTCAGCCACCCCGAGAGCGCCCCTCAACGACTACCATTCTACAGAGTCTTTATTCTCAAGTTTGCAGACAAGATCAACCAGTTGAAGCTTGTGGAACTAGCATTGAAGGCGGCAACAGAGTGTGAAGGTAAGATTTCAATGCAATATGCTCCGAAGCCGGCGGATTGCTGACCGATGGTTCTTGAACGACATAGAAGACGAGCAGCGCCTTTCTTTCCTGCAATCAGTCGCCAAAAAGGTCGATAACGAGAACTCCCAGGATGCTTATGTCTATGCCTTGGTTGCTGTCGCCCAAGCAAAGCTGGACTTGGAGGAGCTAGATGCTGCGCGAAAGGACTTGGATACAGCCGAGCGGATATTGGACTCTTTCGACTCTGTAGAGAATGTGGTCCATGCAGCTTTCTATGATGCAAATGCCATCTACTATCAGGTATGTCCTCCATCCCAGACTTGAGATACCTTGTGAACCCAGCTGACCCCTCCTTCAGCGCAAGATGGACTTCTCCAACTACTACCGCACTGCTCTCCTCTACCTTGCCTGCATTGACCTCAACGCTATGACTCCCGAGGAGCGACACAAGAGAGCCTATCATCTGAGCATTGCTGCCCTTGTTTCAACAAGCATCTACAACTTCGGAGAGCTCTTGCTCCACCCCATCCTCGACGTCCTTGCCAAGAGCGAGCATGCTTGGATGCGTGATCTGCTATTTGCCTTTAACCGTGGAGATCTCGATGCTTATGACCAGCTGTCTGATCGCGTCGAGTCTAACAAGCTTCTTAAGAACAACGCCACGCATCTTCGACAAAAGATCTACCTTTCCGCGTTGACTGAGGCTGTCTTCCGCCGTCCTCCTCACGATCGCACCCTCACCTTTGCCACTATCGCTCAGGAGACCAAGGTGCGACCTGAAGAAATTGAGCATCTCATCATGAAGGCTCTTAGCCTAGGTCTGTTGCGAGGAACTATTGACCAAGTCGACGGCGTTGCTCAAATCACCTGGGTTCAGCCCAAGGTGCTCGACATGAAGCAAATCGCCGCAATGCGCCAGCGACTGCTTGACTGGGACTCGAGCGTCAACCAACTAGGTAACTGGATCGAGTCGGCTGGAAAGGATGTGTGGGCTGCTTAAAGGAGTTCTCGACAGGAGTAAGGTCTGGGGAACGTATGGCAATCAAAACGAACAAATGTACAGTATAGACGAATAGAAACTTTACTGTGGGCAGATGATGATCTTTTGCCCAAGTCAAGACTATTAATTCTAAATTTTGCCTAATCTATTTGCCCTTTTTTAATACTAAAAAATCAGAACCACCATTATGGCGGCGTAATGCATGCTTTGCTTTCCTATCTTACAATCCGAACCCCTAATTTTCTTTAGGCAGCAACCTCTCCGAAGACATTGACCATGCCTACGAGCCAAGCTGGCCACCAAAGGCACCACACCACAACGGGTGTATACATGCCCCAGACGTTCCAGCCGAAGCTGGCCTCCTTCAACAGGTCCGCGATACTGATGTCCCAGATTTGGGCCGCTGCGTATAAAACTGTAGGTGGTGACACGACATTGAGGAGACCGGCTAGAGACCAGCGAAGGCCCGGGTTGTTGACCGGCTGGACAAAGCTGAGCGGGCTTGAGAGTACGCCGATGAGGAAAGCGAGAGAGAAGTTGAGAGTTGCAAGAGTGGAAAGACACATGCCAAGAACGAGAAGAGAGAAAGACTTTGTGAGTTGGAAGTGCTGGATCGTGGGCTTGGTGACAAGCGTTAGGAGACGAGAGATGGCGAAGGGCAGGATAGCTGAGATAACGGAGAATGCAGCAAAGGCGGGCGAGAGTAGCTAGGGATGGTCAGTATAAGATTTAAAGGTGATATTGGGGAGCACTCACGCCAGCGGGAAGGTGATTGAATATGTACAGAGGTACAGCTGCGAGACCCTGGCAGACAGCAACGACACCAAGCGGGACAAAAAGGTCCCGTCCAGCTTGCGTTGCTTCGACAGATGTGGTAGGAGCCTTCTCCTTGGGTTTCTGCGTCGCGGGTGATTGACCGCTCTTGACCCAGAGTGAGATCGCCATGATGGTAAAGTTGGCAGCAATCAGCATAGCACTAGGAAGATAAGTACCGATACTAACAAAGCGATCAGTCTGCATCAGAAGATAGAAGAAGAAACTCTGGTGCAGATGCTCAAGCAAATTATTCAGACTTCGGAACGATCCCTCAACCAGGCGTCCCATGGCCATCTCATCATGCCATCCTTCGCCGTGAGGCTGAAGTGTCACAGCATCAACGTGATATGGGATGAAGCTGCTGTGAGCACCAGCTGCGTAGCCGAGGCCTTGGTTGAGCATACCGCGCAGCATAGTTTGTAAACGATCAGGGTAGGTGCCCTTGTGCTCCGTCATCTTTTGAATAGAGGTACCAATGCCCATCTGACCACCAGCAATGTTGACAATTGAGTTTATAATATCAAGGTTAGGGAGCTGGCCATTAGGTCCATCGTAAATCACATGAACAGACTTGAAGCTCCGTTCCTGAGGGTAGTCGATAGCAAGGGCGCCTTGAAGGGCACCGGACTTGAGAGGCAAAGGAGCCACGAGATCAGGGTTATGAGCATCATGGTATGCGTCAACCCAAGCTTGTGTGCCTGTCTTGCTATCAGGAGGAACAACAAGAATGATGTCCTTAGACCAGAGAGACCAGCCTATATTTGTCAGCGTCTATCGCATGGCTCAAGCTTCAAGGGAGTACGTACGTTTAAAGTAGCGGACCAAAGTCAATGCCAGAGATACACCGTTGCGGTTGAGCTGCTCCTCAACATTCTTCCATGCAGCAACCAACACAATTGCCTCAGTGGCATCGCCACGAGGAGCTTGCAGGATTGCGTAGAGGTTCTGTCCTGAGTACTCATGGCCAGCTGAGTGGTAGGTATAATTTTGACGTCCAACCTTTAATCCGACACCCGTGAGAATCTTGTCGAGCCTGTCGTTGATCCTGCAACCAGCCCAGGTTAGTAATTGTTGTATTTTCCCAAATCAAAGTTGAAGACGCACTCATAGTTGTTCTTGTCGACTACATCGTCAACCTCATGTCGGTAGGCGCGGAAGATGTTTTGTTCGCTTCCTCCAAAGTATGTATGCACTTGGCCTGGCAATAGGGCATTCTCTGAGATGTACGTTCGACGTGAGTATTCGTTCAATGGTAGAAGAAAGAGCCAGATTACACCGATCGCGATGCAGAGGAAGGACAAGTAAGGGGGAAGCTTTAGAATACGAGGATCGCGACGCAGCGAAAGCGCTGATGCTATAGAATATATCAGCCGACGATTAGAATAGGGGATAGGAGCGAGAAATGCATACAAAGTAGTCGCGACATCGTTTAGCCAATATCTTTGTGATCAAAGACTTGGTCTCTCGATGCTTGAGTTGAGGTTATCGTTGGCTTAGCCTCTCGGAAACAATGAGATTCAATCATTCATTACCTTAAGGTACCTTAGTTAAAGAGGGTACGTACCGTCATGACAGCTTTCCATTAAATAAATGGAAGCTCCCCCCGGCTTCAGGGGTTGGATTGCGGGCCGCCTGCAGTGAATGCGGGGCAATCTATGCGGCTACCGGGGGTTCATGTCGATTGAGAGTTACAGCATCAAACAAGCTTAACATTGGTACTTCAATAATAGTGTCCAGGCATGAATTCTCCCCTATTGTAGGCATACGGTATCATAATGGAATCAAGACCTTACTGCATGAGTAGATACATCATAAAGAAATGCCTATGCATGTACCATCATGACAACTGAAACAATCTTCATCCTCTACCTATATTATCGCTTCATCCATTATAATAATACCTAAACAGTTCATAGCAGAAAGGATCATGACCAGCTAGATGAACCCGTCCGGACGTCCATTCGTTCATTTGCTTTTAACCGCTACGCCAATCCCTAACGCAAGAGAGACTCCACGAAAAATGAAATGCCCTTTCTATAGTAAAATTCGAAAAAGAGCGTGCAACAAGCACTTCCGTACCATTACAGTTACACAAAAGTACACGCGTACCATGTACGCTCGTTCAAGGTCCGAGACGCTGGGTTGTACCAACGAGCTCCGTCGCTGCGCTGCCACTGGGACCAGGGCGGTTGGTCGTGGGCAAAACACCAAATCGGCCATATGTCGTCTTGTCGATGCTGACATAGTGAGGGAGAATCTTGAGGAGGTTGAGTCGATTCTCGACCCATCGAAGACCCCATTCAGGGGGGGCGAGTAGCTTGGCATACCCGAAGCCAGCTATTCTAGCTATCAGTATCCTTTCAACCACGACAATGACTGTGAGACTTACCAACGTATCCAATTGCAATTCCACATAGGTGGCCTAGAAGACTAGTACCAGGTACCAATGCCCTCACAACCATACACACGATTAAGGGGGTAGTCCACGTTGGGATATGGACAGTACCGACAACGAAATGAGGGTTGGCTTTGTATGTTTGAATAGACTCCATCGCCAGTAGAGTAAATACCCACATGCTAGAACAAATGTTAGCTCAAGTTCTTGTCTAACAACTTCCTTGTCGCCGTACCTCGCTCCTAGAACGCTATGGTTTACGTGGAATACATATCGCTCGATCAGAACGTACATGACAGCCGGTATCGATGTCAGGGCTAAATAAATCGAGTCAATCCATAGTCCTTCAGCGCTGGGGTTTCTTACGTCCAAAGAACAAAGCAAGGGATGTTAAGGTGCCATGTTCGTTCTCGAATCGCTCCATGAGAGGAGTAAGTGCCGCGAGGTTAAGGATAGCATGGATAATGTTAAGGTGTATTAACGGGAATGTCGACAACCGATATGCTTTGAACAAGTCTAATTAGCAAGTGCGTAAAGATTCAATATCGCTTGGTAGTACCATTTGTAATGCTAATCTCTTCAGGGATGAGGGCGCCCCATTCTCGCAGGTTCCATACTGATTGTAGCGATGCGATCGAGAGAGCAACAATAGCGACAATGATAAGTCGTGTGAATAGCGGTAACCGTGTCAGATATGATCTGGCTCGTAAAGCGTTGAAGTTCTGGAGACGGGGTCGCATGTCTAATAGATTCGAGCTGCTCGGAGCAGCCGGATGATCACCGTTTTAATGGAATGAAAGGACCGACGACACGGAGGGGATAATAAGATAGAAGTAAGAGAACCAATACGAGTTTCTTGACAATAAGAAAAAACCGGTTGAGATCGCAAATCACGTCCACGCCCTGAGAAACAGTCGCAGGGACGATGGCAAGTCAAACTGGACAACAGACCCTTGACCCTTAGGCCGAAGTGTGGCTGTTGAGTTGTCTCCAGCACGTGATCAGTGCACGGCCACAGTTGACATGAAAGCTGAGCGATGTACTTGTTTTTGGGACTTAGAACACGGAGTTCAGAATGCTACAGGCTACGTAGCATCAGAAATTAGGAGCCTGAAGAGACTTTTGCAGAATTGCTCGGGTTTCGTATCTAAACATGCTGGAACGATAGGTCGATACCAGATATCACTGTTGCATATCGTAAATGAAGCAGAAGCATCACATTTTAAACAAGAGGTATTTGAACAGTTAGAATTTTGTTACAACTAATGAAAGCATGGCTATTCCTTTGCTACAAATATGTAAAAGACATGGGCGCTCAACATTTTAGACATATACCGTCCGTTGAAAAGCCCCTCTACTGTCTGCCCTCGAAACCCTATCGAGAACATCAGGATGTACGCCGTATGTGACCCAAAATATCAATTTGCTCTTCTGTACTTTACTTTACTTCATTCCTTCTTTAGTTCTTGGTGGCCTTGGCCATGGTGTTAAGGGCAGAACCGTTCTTGAACCACTCAATCTGGGCCTCGTTGAAGGTGTGGGACAGAGGGACCTCGAAAGATGGGCTGCCGTCGGCGGGGTGGACAACAAGGGGAAGGGGCTTGCCAACGGCGAGCTGAGTGCAGAGGACATCGACCTTGTCCTCGGGTCGGATCTTGTCGTAGTCGGCAGGGTCGGTGAAGGTAAGAGGAAGCATGCCCTGCTTCTTCAGGTTGGTCTCGTGGATACGGGCGAAAGATCGGGTAATGATGGCAAGGCCGCCAAGGTGACGGGGCTCAAGAGCGGCGTGCTCTCGGGAAGAACCCTCACCATAGTTCCAGTCACCAATAACTACCCACTTGATACCCTTGGCCTTGTAGTCACGGGCGACAGCAGGGACAGCACCCCACTCACCAGTGGTGACGTTCTTGATCTTGTTGGCCTCACCGTTGGCCTCGTTGATGGCGCCAATCAACATGTTGTTGGAGATGTTGTCAAGGTGACCACGGTACTTCAACCAGGGACCGGCCATGGAGATATGGTCAGTGGTGGTCTTGCCCTTGGCCTTGATGAGGATAGGGATGTCCTTGGCATCCTTACCATCCCAAGGCTGGAAGGGAGTCAGGATCTGGAGGCGGTCGGAGGTAGGGGCGACATCGACAGTGACGCTGGCACGGTCGCTGGGAGGGGCCTGGTAGGTGTCCTGACCGGGGTCGTAGCCTCGGCTGGGGAGACCATCGCCAGTGGGAGGAGCAAGCTTGAACTCCTTGCCGTCCTTGTCCTTTAGGGTATCGGTGAGAGGGTTGAAGTGGAGGGAGCCGGCAATAGTCATGGCGACGACCAGATCGGGAGAGGCAACGAAAGAGTGGGTGGCGGGGTTGCCGTCGTTTCGGCCAGTGAAGTTACGGTTGTAAGAAGAGATGATGGAGTTGGCCTCACCCTTCTTGACATCGCGTCGGTCCCATTGACCAATGCAAGGACCGCAGGCGTTGGCAAGGACGATACCGCCGAACTCCTCGAAGGTCTGGAGCTGACCATCACGCTCGATGGTGGCACGAATCTGCTCGGAACCGGGGGTGACAGTGAAAGCAGACTTGGCCTTGATGCCGTGGTTGAGAGCATCACGGGCAATGGAAGCAGCACGGGTCATGTCCTCGTAAGAGGAGTTGGTGCAAGATCCGATGAGACCGACCTTGAGCTCCTCGGGCCAGCCGTTCTCCTTGACAGCCTGGCTGAATTTGGAGATAGGAGTGCCCAGATCAGGAGTGAAGGGACCGTTGATGTGAGGCTCGAGCTCGGAGAGGTTGATCTCGATGAGCTGGTCGTACTCGGCACCCTCGTCGGGCTTGAGGCCGTGGGCGTACTGGCGGGCGAAGTCGCCGATTTCCTTTCGCTTGGTGGCGGCGAGGTAGTCGTACATGCGGTCGTTGAAGGGGAAGACGGAGGTAGTGGCACCAATTTCAGCACCCTGGAAAATATCAGCCAACAATTCTGTTTATGAAGGAACAAGAGTCACTTACCATGTTGCAAATGGTCGCCATGCCGGTACAAGAGATAGCGTCGGTACCAGGACCGTGGTACTCAACAATAGCACCAGTACCACCCTTGACAGTGAGGATATCGGCAACCTTCAGGATAATATCTGAACAATGTCAGCAAAGTCAAGAAGAAAAGTGAGAGGTCATCCTTACCTTTAGGAGCAGTCCAGCCGCTGAGCTGACCAGTGAGCTTGACACCAATAACGTTAGGGGCCTTAAGCTCCCAGGGGAGGTCGGCCATGACATCAACAGCATCGGCACCACCGACACCAATGGTGGCCATACCGAGACCACCACCGTTAACAGTGTGGGAATCAGTACCGATAAGAAGACCACCGGGGAAGCAGTAGTTCTCGAGGAGAATCTGGTGAATGATACCAGAGCCGGGCTTCCAGAAACCGATATCGTACTTGGCACAGGCAGTAGAAAGGAAGTTGTAGACCTCCTTGTTGATGTCAATAGCGCGGGCAAGATCTTTGGCACCACCGACTTGGGCCTCGATCAAGTGATCACAGTGGACAGTGGTGGGGTTTGCAACCTTGTCCATACCGGCAGACATGAACTGAAGGATAGCCATCTGAGCGGTGGCATCCTGGCAGGCAACACGGTCAGGTCGCAGCTTGAGGTAGCTCTTGCCACGCTGGATGTCTTGGCCGTGAGGGTCGTCCAAGTGAGAGTAGAGAATCTTCTCAGCGTAGGCCAGAGGTCGGTTCAGACGAGCACGAACGATGTCGAGGTTCTCGGACATCTTCTTGTAGTTGATGTAGTTACCCTCCTCCCAGTTGTTCTGTCGGACCTGTCCAGCGAGGCATATTAGCACAATTGTTCCCGGATCTCATGTCTTGCATCTTCCTGAGTCCATAACCCGGGCTTCATATTCTCTCGTTGTCGTTGAGCTATAAGTCACGCAGTTCAGGCCTCGGCATTGCCGATGGATTGGCAGCCGAGCTGGCCCATGCTCCATGACGATTGGGGCCTGAAAGGTAGTGCAAAGACAAGGAATGAAGCTTCGGGTCATGGAATCAAGAGACAACAATGCAATTGGTTTGAAGCTTACCTTCTTGTCCAGAGGGCTATCTGAGACTGTGGCCATGCGGCGGAAGCCAGAGGCAGCGCCAGCAAGGGCGCGGCTCCGGGACATGTTGCCCAGAACCTGGCGTGTAGCAAGCATTGCGGCTATAGTGCTGTGGGGGACTCTTGTTAGCAAGAGTGATTAGAGACGACGGTTAGGAATTGTAATTGACTTACGACCCAATATCGGTCGATGAATGACTCGATGTATGCTTGAAGGGTAATTGCGAATGTTCAACTGAAGAAGTTGAAGCTTTTCGGTGGGTTGAAGGAAGAAGGTGGGGGAATGTGTTGCCGAGCAGGTAAGGATTTTATGCTCTTCAGCCGGTCATGTGTTTATCTGGGTTAATGCAGCAATTGGGTTTTATAATTTAGCTCAAGCAAGAAACGGACGTAAAGTTTATGTCTTTTTTATGGGATTTAAATTGTTATCAAGTGTTTGTAGAGGTTTCAACAACATCATCTCATTCTCATTGTATTACGGTATTGCTTTATATATTATTCTGTTAATATCGTTCTCATCTCATACACAGTATTCACCTTCTTCCACAGAAGCCACGATTTGATTCTCTTTTTTTCCTCTGGTTGCGAGGCAGTTGCTGTTACCTCGGTCTTGCGGGCACCCGTTACGGCGTGAGCCCCGGACCATGATGTAATTTCCGCATCGTGGGCCCCGAAACGGTCTAGGCGTCCATCATGCCCCGGAACCTCACAATCAATGACAAAAGATGCTCTCTGGTTGGCCAAAACTCTGACTCGCTTCACAGGGTTTAATCGCTACAGTTCCTCGGGCCAGCGGCTTTACCTTCGGTCGCCGCTGAACGGACATATCCCTTCGCACATGCGATCCTCCGAGGTCGTGATGCTCGGTCACCGATCGTTTTTTGGCTTCAAACACTGTTTTTCGGAATTCAATTTTCATCTGCGAGCGCTTGAGGGAATTTGGGGTAGCCCTTGAACGAGGGGGGATGTGAAGCTTTTCACTAAACCCCAACCCCCTATGCCCTTGTATACACACCCCATTTGTGGTTCTGCCAGATGTCATGCCGCAGACCGCCCAGTTCATGTGTATTGTCCAATGATAACTGAGGCGATTATAATCTTCATATCCGTTCTTGGAGCCGATGGTAAACTCTTGTCCACCTTTCAGCCGCATCATGAACTCCCTGTGTTGTAACCCACAATACTGATGGAGCACTGTGAGCCGATCAACATTATCGCATATTCTACAGCGCAGACGGCGATGGAAACGCCCATCTAACCGCGCAAGCATCCTTCTTCTCGTCCCTTCGAGCTTGAAGTCTAACTTGCTCTTTGCCGATCATTGATCCCGGAGCCGGCGACCCCAGACCCGCTATCCGCCGGGTATCACCAAGCCCGGCCAATTCCCATATGATGGCTGAACAAGCTGGCAGGCCGGGCTTGTGACAGCATATCTCATTTTATGCGAGGTTGAAAGCTGATTGACTAAATGAAATGTCTATTCAAGCATGACAAAACATTAGAATGAAATTAGGTGTCTGAGAACGGATGACTCTACAAGAAAAGAGTAGAGCTAGCCACAATTCCGTTCTACAGGGCTACCTTATTTACAATGATGCTCCGTTTGCCTACTGCTTCTGTGTTTAATTGTTGTCAAAAGATTAACAGTGATACCTGAGGCTTTATCATGTAGACTTTTTTTTTACTTTGTTTTGTTTTGTTCTTTTGTTAATTCCTTCTATTTATACTCACAGTTTCTCCAAGACGTTTTTCTGGGTCGCAGAAAATGCCTTGTTTGACCGATCTGGCCCAAAATACCTTATTAGTCGTGATATCGTGCCGCGCTCAATGTAAGACATGAGCACTGGTGGCTGTAGTGCCCCGCATCCGTCTTATCGCCTTATCGGGTCAGCCCCACCAGAACTTTTTTCGAAAATCGCCAACCTCCACGACCGCCTAGCTTGAAGTATTGAAGATACCAACATCACAATCTGGAATACCATAACTCCGAGAACCGCTTTCGCTCAAGTTACCGCGAAAATGGGTGTCACAAACAAGAAAACAATCACCAAGACAAGGCGCAAGACTCGAGACGTCGACCAGGTCAAGGCCGACCTCATGTCGCCCAAGCATCTGAAGCAATTTATGGAGACAAAGGCCGCTGAGGACCTTCCCGGCCTTGGGCGTCACTACTGTGTTGAGTGCTCCAAATGGTTCGATACAGATGCTACTCTGGTCTCACATCAAAAGGGAAAGCCTCACAAGAGAAGGTATGTCACATAGTGACTCGCAACGGGTATCTATTTGTCTACTCTGACATGTGTGCTAACTCCCCACTAGAGTCAAGCAGATCGCCGAAGGACCATACACTCAACAGGAGGCCGAAGCTGCCGTCGGCTTGCGAACAGACAACGGCGACCGAAAGCGCACATTTGCCGACCAAGATAACGATGTTGCCATGGACGCCTAAATCTTGTCCGATAAAATTCTTCATAGCACGCTAAAATGTGGATATAAATCCTAGGGCGCATCGGAGCTGGGCTTGATTTTTGACATTGCAAATGGCGTTTTGGAATATTTCTATCGATATCCCGATCATATTCACCTGACACCACGGCTGCGCGCTCTGGCCAGTCCACTAGGCCGGCTGCGTCCAACACCGCGAGTCGATCTTCCCCGAGACGATGTTCCTCGACCGGGAGCAGCAGGGAGACGCGATTGTCGTTTCGGAGGCTCTGGTGTGGTAAATTTGGAAGACTTGGTGGTAGTAGGTGGATTCTCGACAAAGGACGTGTCAGTGGTCCTAGAGGCTAGTGTCAGAAGAGCCAATAAAGGTTTTAAGAAGAAGGACTTACATGAACGTCATTTCTGCATCAGCCTCTGATTTTGATGGGGTCACGGTGGGTTGTTCTGGTTGAGTTCTGTCTTTGCGGAAAGATTCTGGAACAGGGCCCTGCGAGAGTAAGCCTCAGAATTACAAGACCGTACATATACGATACGGATAGATTCGATAGACATACCTCGGGGAAATCAACACAAAATGCATTCATGTTCAGGCCATAAAGGAAGCTCGCGAACGATTCGCTGAATCTCGCTAAACTCTCGTGCATAAGCTGAAAGTGCATCATGTTCGCTTCGAGGTCGGCCATGGCATCGGAAAGCTCAGCGAAGGCTGGCTCAAATGCATTCAGCGGAAATGGCGCATCATGTTCTCCAGCACCTCGTGCGGACTCGCGAAAGGATGATCGGGATGAAGGTCGCAGCGGGGTGGTAGGTCGTGATGTTCGGGAACGAGAATTTGAGCGCTTGCTGGGATCAAGAGGTGTAGTCGACATCTTGGCAGCTTGTGTGCTGTATTTAGCATTCGCTGTTCTGGTCTTGTGTATTAGTTCGTGTATTCGTGGCTCGGCGTACTGGGTAAGGTAACGCAATCCGCGTATTTGATATCGCGACCTGAAGTTGAGTTGTACGAAAGTCAACAAACATTGGATGGAAGTCTGTTGTGGCGCCCCCGCAATTCGTTTCAAGATGTGGCTCCCAGTCAGTGTGGCTTTCCCCACGACGCTTCTAACTACTAATTGTCCAGATAGCATCATATGTACTTTATTTACATTATGCCTGATTTCGATATCAGTTGGCCTCAAGTCTCACATGATTTTGTTCTTTTAACATGATGTTTTCTAGAACTCATCATATCTCTGGCATGGTGGGCATTATGTTTTACAATCTCCCTACTATCCACGTATCAAAAATGTCGCGTGAGCAGTCTTCCACTCAGGAGCAGACATGACGAGGACATACGATATGGTATGGATACTGAATAAAGTAAAGCTCATTATAGGAAGGCTTTGGCAAAGAACATTACCGTGTTAGGAACATTCATTTTACATCGACTGTACATCGACCGTGAGACATGGTGCCCCTTGACCATGGGATGTCGCAGGATTCTTTGTCTTCAAGCTGTTAGCTAGCTCTGTAGGGTAGTGCACAGCCACGCTCATATCACGCTCACGCTTGTTCAAAATACCTTAGGTAGTTCTAAGCAGTAACGTACTAACCTTATTGTCAATTATTTTCAATTGTTCTCAAAACTGTTGCTAATTTATCTGCTGGCCATGATCCTGATGTTGTGTCACCTTTTGTTCAAGATATCATGCATAATTGAGGTTCTTGAGGTGCGTGACAGAACAGCACACCATCAATAATAGGTAGGCCTCCAATATTTGTTCCCGAGTACTCCGAACACTAACAAATGCCCTACGTCAATAATTGATCCATCCACTCTCCGTCCGCGGGGACCGGAGTCTTGCAAGCTCCGAACACACCTGGAGCATCAACAGGTTATTCTATTTTATTACGCTCGTACCATCCTGTGATAAATCCGAACGATTCATATTCTTGGCCAATTCTCGAGGCCTGTTAGTGGATTGTTCTTGCTTGGTATCTGCAAAGCAGCCTTGAGGATCTGTGGAGCCAATACCACGCCAAGAAAGGGTGTCCCGCATTCTAAAAATCCCCATAAACGACGACATTGATTTACCTACCAACTTTAGTTTTTGCGGCGTATGTGTTCGCGTTTGCAAATCTGACATATCTTTCTCAACCCTTTACCTATGAGGACTCAACTGGGACGGAACCTATGCTCGTATAGCCCTCTTAAATACTCCCCTCAGCCACTTTCGCGCCACCTCCAGCTACGGTCATCTGTCCTTTCTTCCAGCTTACTGAGACTACCCCTTACCAACTCACGAGGAACCCCTGCATCTGCTAGGAGTATCGCTTCTGCGAGATATCGCAGTTCAAGGAACCTCGCTCACTCAATTGTCACCAAACGGACATTATACAGCAAAACCGGCTCATATCCAAGTAGCAACCTTCCCCTTGAGGCCAGCTCGCTTTACTCAGTTGTCGTAGCTGTAGCAGTCATTACGGCTGTTGTTGCTATATCAGCTTGGCCTGCTGCAAGCCCTAGAAACCAGCCCCCACCAGAAGAGTTCGAAGAAGAGTTCGAGATCATGTCTTTCCAATCACCCCCTGGGCGCCCGGGGAACCTGACTCCCGAGCAAGAGGAGAAGCTTCGCAAGCTATGGACTGCTGTCTTTCAACTCACTGGCGTGGCCGATGAAGAGAGCTCTGGTGTCAACCTCTTGCCCCAAAAAGAGGAGGCGAGTCCAGCAGAGGCTGATCCCAAGAAGAAGCGAGGATTTAGCATGTTCAAGAAAGGCAAATCTGGTACTTCGACACCAACTGAAGGTTCCGCTGAAGAAGACAAGTACAATGAAACCAAACAATTCCATGAGACTTTGGCCAACGAGTCCCCTGAAACAATTAGACACACGATATGGTCTATGGTGAAGCACGATCACCCTGATGCCCTTGTTCTACGCTTTCTCAGAGCACGAAAGTGGGATGTCGAGAAGGCTCTCGTCATGTTGGTATCCACTATGCATTGGAGGTATAACGACATGAAGGTGGACTCTGAAATCATGAAGAACGGAGATGCCTTTGCGATTGAGGATGAGAAGACCGACTCTCCTACCAAGCAAGTTAGCGCCGACACGTTGAAGCAACTCCGAATGGGCAAAAGTTTCCTGCACGGCACTGACAAGCAAGGCCGACCTATCTGTGTCGTCCGAGTTCGGCTGCACAAGGCTGGACAAGAGTGCGAAGAAAGTCTGGAAAAGTACACAGTCTACATTATTGAGACAGCGCGCATGACCCTCCAACCTCCGGTTGATACAGCTGTAAGTGCTCGTAGTCTAGAAATCGGAGCATAACACTGACATGCAAACGCAGTGCATTGTTTTCGACATGACTGGCTTTTCTATGGCCAACATGGACTACACACCTGTTAAGTTCATGATTAAGTGCTTCGAGGCCAACTATCCCGAGTCTCTAGGTGCCGTCCTGGTGCACAAAGCTCCCTGGCTTTTCCAAGGTATGTTGCTGTTTTCAAAGCGAAGGTAAATGCTGACTTGTAATAAGGTATCTGGAAGGTCATCCGTGGCTGGCTTGACCCTGTGGTGGCAGCCAAGGTTCACTTCACTAACAACCGGGCTGAACTCGAGGAGTTCATCGCTCCAGACCATCTGATCAAGGAGCTTGAAGGCGATGAGAACTGGGAGTACAAGTACATCGAGCCTATTGCTGGCGAAAATGACAAGATGAAGGATACGCAAACCCGAGATCGCCTTTTGACTGACCGTGAAGAGTTAGTCAAGAAATTCGAGCATACAACTAGGGAATGGATCCGTCATCCTGATGGTGAGCAGGGCAAACAACTCAAGGCTGAGCGAGAGAAGATTGCCAAACTTCTCAGGGAGGATTACTGGAATCTCGACCCATACATCCGAGCACGAACACTCTACGACAGACAGGGTGCGATACAGAGCGATGGCAAGACTGACTGGTACTCGCTCAAGCCACCGGCTGCTGCGGGAGCCAGCACTTCTGCTGATGACCTAGACTAGACGAGACGTATGAAGCGCAAAAGGGACTTGGATTGTAGATAATCAGGTTGATTTGGCTGGCGCAGGATGGTACCTGGTAACTGGGCAATAATACTAGAAGGGCTCTTCATGACCAGTTCCCCAGTTTCCCAACTGGACACTGTCGGATATGCGTATATCAGAAGCTCCTTAGATCTTGGCCTTGAGCTCCTCGCAGTAAGCCTTGAGCTGCTCCATATCAGCAGGCTTTGTAGGCCATTTGACGCCAAGGCCCTCGGTCTCGTTAGGCTTAGGGATCTGAATACTTGTTAGCTGTAGCTCAACGATAGTTCAGGCTTAATCATGTTACCATATGGAAGTGAACCTGATATTATGTTAATTTTGTTGTATCGTAGACTGTGTATGATTACTTACATGATCAACTTCTTGGTGAGCAATGCGGCCATTGTTCTGGAGGATGTTGTAATCGGTGGCACCAGTCGCGTTGACAATCTTCTTGACAACAGGCTATGAACATAATTAGACTTGAGAATTGATCACTAACGACCCAGCACTTACCAGAATCTCGGTGAGGTGATCGTCAGGAATATCGGCCAACTTAGCTCCGTGGTGCTTGGGAATGACAAGCTATATCTTGTCAGTGGGTTCATGATGTGAGCTGTTGAGAACATACGGCGTGGCCCTTGCTGAGAGGACCAATATCAAGGAAAGCGAGAGTCTTGTCGCTCTCAAATAGCTTGAAAGAGGGGATATCACCTAATTAAGGGCCAAGTTAGTTTACAAGAAGACCAGGAGTTAGACAAAAGAGCTGATGAACACCCTCAACATACTCTCCCCTCGGCAACTCCCCGCATACTCTTTGACTCATTCATTCATTCAACCACCGTGCTTCCCCCTTCTCTTACCCTTGATGATGCGACAGAATATACAGGAGGACATTTTGGTGTTGAATTGTTTAGTTGCTGAAAATCAATAGAAAGAAAAAAAGAATCAGAGAACAAGTTGAAGTTCAATTGTCAATTGAAGGATCAGATTACATGAGGTAACACTGAGAGGTGCAGCTTGCAGCTATGAGTGAGGGGCAGCTGTTGTGAACTTTGATTGGCTGTTGCGCTGGGATTGAGGGTATATAACTCCAAATTACATTGCTTTCTTTCGGAGTGGGACCTCCCATCGAACTCACCTCTTGCCTTTTACCAGATGTGACCGTGGGATTGGCCCAACAGACTCCAATCACCTAATCTTTGGAAACCATTCGTCTAGAGACTCTAGATTCGAATTTTGATTTTTACTACTTTTTTTGATTGAAAAGCATTTAATAATGTAGTATCTCAGTCGATCTTTTGTTTTTGGCATTTTTAAGACCATTGAAGCTCTTTTTGGGCTTTTTGATAGCTTTCATAGCCGTGTTTCTGTGAGGTTTCTGCGCCATGATTTTTTACGTCATCTTGATCTCGGCGGGGTCACCTCAGCCCCTCCAAACATAAGACAGGTCAAGTAAGGTACCTACCTATAGGTAACTAACTGCCTGTGCTCCCAAGGCATAACCGTACCAACCCATGATCCATCACTCTTCGCCCACTTTCAGGCGCCCAGTTTCTACCTTGTAGCACTTTTTGCCAAGATTTGCTGTTCCAGTCAGTACCCCTACGAGTCACGAGCTTGACCCTCCAAAGCATATATACTCCAACTTTCGCCGCCGACTACTCCTTAGCTTTGTACATAGTACGATCGACACCTTTGAGTTTGCGACGAACGTACAGATTCCAAGCCATATACAGCCTTCGCATTTACTCAAACGAAATGCCTGAATACATCAACACGCCTCTCTTTGGCGGCGCAATCACTTGCGACCTGCCCGCCAAGTTCGCCGACGTCAGGTTCGTCCTTATTGCTCTTTGCGCCTAAACCTTTCCCTGTACTGACTTTATGCGCTGCAGCAAGTTGCGACAAGTTCCCGATAACCAAGAAGTTTGGATCGATCAGGATGGTTTCACCAGCATCATCTTTGACATTACCGAGCGTGTTGGAGGCTCTGGCTCGGGTCCTGAGGTTGATGGTCGTGCCATGACAACTCATCTTGAAGATATGGTTGGGTCGGATATCGATACTGTCAAGATCTGGAACACTGCCGAGACTGAGTTCTCGAATCTAGAGTATGTTGTCTCAGATGCCTGCTGAAAGTGACAGTTACTGATATCTGTAGACCTGGTACTCCCGCCTACACACTTATTTCCACACAGACTCCTCGTGTGAACCAGTCCCGCGACTCAACATCTGCGCCCGATTTCACCGCCATCATCCTAACTCTTTTGCGACTCGAGAAGGCCAAGACTGATATTCTCATCACAATCAATGTGCCTCATATCAAGGGAGAGTACGACGAGGCGGAGGTTGATCTTGAACTGGGACGTCAGGGTAAGCTCATCGGTGCTGCCGTTGAGTATTCTGCTACTATCTGGTCAACATTTAAGATCAAAGACTGGGGCCTCTTTGGTGGAGCTTAAAGTAGTTGAAGTTTGTTAAAAGTGAATGGAGAGCATATCCAGGGTAAAGGGGATGCAGCAGGAACGAGCTAGGATATCATGAGATGACTACCACGACTTATGACCCGTTTTCTTTGTCGATGGATGATATACAATTATGGACACGACAAGTATGTTTCTCTAGCATGCGAAAATAAGTAGACTCATGAGCTGCTTGTAAATGAATATGACGAGACGTCATGACACAGGGCCGTGTTGATGAGCATTTAACCAGGTGTTGCTTAGGAAGCTCTAAAATGTTCGAGAAACTACTGGCTGATAAGATCAAAATTCGAATTTTGTCTGCATTTGTAGCGCTGAGTGGCTATATACACTCTCTCATTCTAATATCTTGAAAGTTCGTCTGGTTGACATACAAGATAATCGATGAGCTTCCGTGAAGGTAATGAGGGCGGTATTTCTGTAGACTGGAGAGTATTTGTTCCTAGATATGTTATATGATATCGTATAGTCTGGATTTTGACAGGCAGCTTCGTAGGTGAGTGAAGACGCAGATAAATTCATTTAACTCATACACGTAAATGGTAATATTGAATGGGTATAGACAAACAAACTCCTAGTTATGCATTTATGCTTCAGCCTCAATAGTTAGATCAACCATCTTGTCAACAACACTCTCAACTCCCAGTTTGCTAGCCACTTTGCTTCCAGTCTTACCACTCTCTTGCTTCGCCCACTTCTCTGCAATAAGCTTCATGACCACCTTCTGAGGACTGCCCGGGTTCTCTCCTCTGACCACACCCATCTGCTCTTTCACAAACGCCTGATATCGGCTCGGTGCTTTACCTGCTGCTGCTCCTCTTGGTACTGGCTTGGTCTGCTTCAGGTTGCCCTTGCACTTCCCACATTTATATCGCTGGGTATCAATACTCTTGGAGTGCCGCTTGTACTCAGCTCCGCATTCTTCACACTCCCAAACGTACTTGAAGTCGATTTCGTAACTATGCTTGGTCGTCACTTCGATGCCGCGATCACCAAACTTAGCTGAGCATTTGGCCGCCCAAGCCTTGAACTCTCGGCCGTGAGGGTTTGTCGTTATGCCACTGATCATGAAGTTGGCGAGATGGCAAAACTCGTGTGCCATGACATTGAGTAGGCGGTTCTCGTCATCAATGACCTTCTCGGCAAGTTCAATTGATGCATGATGTTTGAATATCTTAATGGGCTGGTCGTCCTCCGCCTTGCGTGACGTCCTAATAGTCTCACAACGCCAACTTGCTCGCCCAGCCGTCGTATTAAGTGTTTTCGTCCAAACGAGCTTGACACCGCCCGTGGATTCAGCGAGCTTGGCAATTCTACCCTGTGTGATCTCGCGATCGAGTTCGGCTAGAAAGCTCTCGGCCAGTGCATGTTTTCTAGATTCAAAGGACTTCTTGGTCTCCTTCTTGGGCTCTTTCTTTGGGCTCGCCTTGCTGGGACTCTTGGTAACGGGAGGGAGGATGAGCTTGCGTGGCGAGTGCTGGTCGTTCCAATCGTTAACAAAGTCCTGGTTCCAAAAGGCATCCATACTTGGACGATGAGGCGTCTTGGGGATCTGCATTTTCTTGCTTGGTGATGCAAGTCCTCTTGGCTTGGATGCTTTAGGAGGAGTACTGGGTGGTGTGATGAACTCCTCTATCTTCGATTCTCTACTCTCCTCATCTGAAAAGTCCTCGAGCTGTAGCCGCAGCTTAAATAGTGTGTCTGCAAGGTCCGAGGAGGTGGCCGTCCCTGAAGCAAGTCGTTTCCCGCTTTGGCTAGTCTTCCTGGACCCAACAGCCTCTTTACTCGGGGCAATATTCTTGGCAATATCGCGGATCTTTTCATTACTAATGTTTGTAGAGGGATTTGGTTGAAGAGTTGGAGCATTCTTGATCGATTGGATACGCTCCCTGGTGCCAACGGTCTTTGATGGCTGGCTACTCAAGGATCTTGCCCCTTTGCATGTCAGGGGCTCAGGGGAGTCATTCAACCAATCCGACTCTGAGGCAGAGTCAGAATGTTCGTCTGCAGTTTGATAGATACTTGGCTCTTCTGCTTCCTCATCCTCCTGGCTCACTTCGCTTTCAGGATCGGTATCTATCTCTCGTGCAAAAAGCAATGCTTTTGACTTGGTCCCAGAATGAATACTTGGTATCGGCTTGTGAATCTCCAGAGTAGGTATTGTCACCGTACTTGTCTTTGTTTTCTGAAGCCGTCGAACCTTTGTCAAGACTGTTTCCTTTTCGGATTCATAGTTCTCATCGCTCTCGTCATCAGAATCTTCCACCACCCTCTGGTTTCTCCTCCTTCTTGGCTGTTGTCGAGGCTGCGGTATGTCCTTCTCAGTCTCAGAGCCAAATTCGGATTCTGAATATGAAGAAAGTTCGTCGACTGGGGTCGTTTGTCGTGGTGGCTTCTTCTCATAACTTGCAGCCCTTGACTTAGTCCGTCGACTACCTCTTGTGCTTTCCTGTTCTTCCGAGTTCCATTTCTGAAAGAGCGGGTTGGCGGCGGCTTGATTTGGCTCTCCAAGACGTCGCACACGTCGGGTTTCAGCATTGGAAGTAGTCTTAGGAATCGTAGGCTTGCTAACTGAAGGCGTTGGGATAGGTGTCTTTGTTGCTCGAGTGCTTGGTTTTCGAATAAGGGTTTTCAGATCAGGTAGGTCATCGTCACTGGAGGAATAAATGTCTGCCAGTCTTGCCATGGTGGATGTGTTGAGTCACAGGCGAAGAGGCTTAAGCTATGGCATATGCTGGTCGAGGGGTGTTTCTTGCGTTGTCAATGGCATGTGGGGATAAAAAGTGATACTTTTCGTTAGGTGATGTTTGAATAGGTATGCGATGACCTGGAGACGATTACTTTTGTGGCATAAAACGGTTTAGCTTGAATGCATGATGGCTGTAGTAAAACTTGAGTCTTCTATAGATCTATCAAAGGTTGGAACTCAAAGTAAAGAGCCACCAGCACGTTGGCATGGCAACAGACCCATATGGAATGTGGAATCACGAGTTCACGTGACACCCATCAACTTCTATTGTGTAAGGTATGGATCGGAATGCGAAACACACAGGACACGGCTCACGATGGATAATTATTTGATGGATTTATGCCAGATGTAATTGGCAATGCGAGACACTCTTCATATGTACCTACAAGTATCGAATTAACTAAGCGGCTTCGTTCGCAATTCTAGAACACCGAAGCTAGTATTGACAGTTTACTATCGGAACGAGAAGCCCGGGCCGGAGGAGCGGGAAACAACTTGACATGCTTATTTTTGGTGCTCGCTTGTGTTGTAAGTTAGTCAGTCAGTCCCTTGGCAAATTTTCAATGCCAGTTGCTGAGACCTGAGAGGCAGTGGGTATAGGTTAACCTCTGAGAAATTCACCCCTTTACAGTACTTCATAATGAGTATTCTAAGACTCGACATATGGCCTTCTGCTTTGTGAAACACATCGTTGAGTCAAACATGACGTATTTTTAATTAATTAGCCATATTATTAGAACAAATTCAGTTGAAGAGTGGAAGCCATGACGAAGAAACAAAGCGGTGCGAGGCTAACGATAACGAACTGGACGTGCCGGACTGTTTCAAGCGCCAACGGGTGGGAACATGAAAAAAGGAGGTGGCCATTTTCAGAAGTCTCCGCCAAAAGTTGCTTATCACTTCGACTGGTCAATGATAGAGGTCACTCCATGCGGTGATCATCAACCTTCGATAAATCATTATTAGCTGGCTCGGTACAGCAGCCGTGTTGCCGTGCGTGTCACATTGCTTATGGTCATCTACGGCCAGGATCATCAAGTTTATTGAAATAACCTGCAGGTCAATTACGGTCTATCGTCGATACCAAGCTGCCAAGCTAGGCATCATCTCTATAATAAGCCATGCACAATAATTTATACCCATTTTCGTCCCCGGCAACTGCTAGTCAGCGGGTGGCGGGACGCCGGCTTATCTTGACAACAGAAACTTGAATATTTCGGAGCAGTTCCCGTCAGAATCCTTTACATCAAACCAGTCGCAACAAGACGATTCCCTTCTAGCGTGGTGGACACGGGCCCGTTGAACCAGTTTGGGATTGGGATTGGACTAACTGCAAAGTTAATCCTTTAGCACAGCAGATGGGGAATAGAGAGAAAAAATTGAAGCAGAACCACAGCTTTCTAATGGAGAGAATTTGGGCGGATCGATGATCGTGTTGGATCGTGTCGGTGTCTGAAGCCTACTAGGGATAACCTTGTAAGGGAGCTACTGTTTGGGCCGGCGTATCACATAGGCCGCGTACAGCGTCGTCATCGATTATAATTACCTACCTACCTATGCTGCTGACGGGACGGGATCAAAAAAAGAGCGAGCTCATTGTGGCAGTGTTACAACGGGAAAAACACTGAGCACACATATTGAGTTGCCATCGGCTATTTCTTTTCACGGAACCTCCCTTTAATTACATGCTGCATCCTATCTCGTGTGAAGGAGCTGTTTTCGTTGCAGTCTTGCTCTCACGCACGAGAATGCGTGATGCAGGATCTGTTCCTGCATAATGAATGGGTATGGTGCAGGACATCCACTGACTTTTCTCCTCAATTTCTAAGCGGCCTTGCTTATCAATGCCCTCTGTCTACTCCGTAATTACTGGTACAACAATCGAGATTGCATCTTTAAGGCTGAAACAATTTCAATGAAGATGGTCCAGATAATGAATGACTTTATCCATATTTGATAGGTTTGGGATAAGTGGAAGAGCCTAGGGCAAGGAAGCTTGATTTGAGGTACTAGCCATCATCTGATAGTGACGAGCAGGGTACGTGCATATTCAGTTCGAGGACAAGGTTACGCAGCAGTTCAAGTTCTCCCCGCTTGAGGATTCGACAAACCAGCTGAAGCTTCTCGAAGTCCTTCCTTACGGCTGTGGCCGCAGCCGTGACGGGTACCAGCAGCTTGCAGGCAGAGACACGTGTACGTGTAGCTTGATAACAATTTCGTTCCATTGCTGGTGAATCTCAAACTTGTAAATATCCAGACATACATGGGATTTCCTTGATTAATGCATCCTCTGCCTTGATATCGCGGTTGGGGAACAATCAATAACTCAGCCACTGGTTGAATTTAACCTTTGGGTGACCAACTGCAACCTTCAATCATGCCACTGTAACACAACTAAACTAACCCCATGCTTGAGGCAAAAACCAAGCAGGTTGGTTCGTGGCCTTGATACCTCGGGTGTTGTGCTTCTCATTTAGATAACCTTTTTGTTAAAGCACTCGTATCAGTGAGCAAGAGTGAGGCATTGCCAACGCCAACCATAACTCCGAACCACAGAAAGAAATTGACTCGAGCTTCGGATGCGCCGTTCAGGGGCGCCGGTGCCCCTCAGTGGACCTTGAAGCACTTGTCAGGCCCGCAAAGGAATGACTCCGTACCAATGATGACGCGTGGCTGGCCATCTCTGAACAGTACTTTAAAGGTACGAGCTTGTGGAAGGTTCCGCCTCATGGGTCTCATGCAAGCGAGGCTCCAGAAGCAAACGCCTTACAGCGGAATGTGAGCAGAACAAGGCCAGCTGAGATATTGCCGCAACATGTATCCATCAGGTACTTCCATCAGAGAGACAGAATGTTGAACTGCAGCACATCCATCCGAGGAATCCGCCTGCCATTCTCTCAATCAGAGTCCAAACTGGCCAACCCCCTCCAGAGACAGAGACCCAACCACCCCCTTGCAATCACCAATCAAGACCCGTATCCCCTGGCACTCCTGGTCAGCGCCCCTGGCTTGCACTGCGAGTCGCGGGCGCGGGCCAGCTTTTAGGGGCGATGGTCCTTTCTGATGGGATGGGATGGATGGGTCTATCGAGAGGAAAGCAAGGAACGAAAGGGGACGACCTGGAAACGGCCCGGACGATCCACTGTTGGGACAGCGCATCACGATGGCTGCTGCGATGGATGAGGATGGATGGATGGATACCTCGTTATTGCAGCAGTTGATGGAACCTGTTAATGCTTAATGCTAGAGAGTTGGACGGTTGTGCTTTTGAATCGAATTGAGTTTCAGCGGTCTTGCCGCTGTGAACTTCCGGCTTAGCGGGTATCGCGCCCTGTAACTTTGAAGCCCAGTGTTAAGAACGTTTTATAGCCAGTGATCCACTTTTCGAGTCGAGATATGCTCTTGGCTGTGCTGAGGAAAGTAGCTTATTCGCTGATCTGACCAAGAATGGAGACGCGAGGCTCCTAAAAAGTCTCCCTTCTGTTAGTTGCTGCTGATGGATGCATTGTTGCTCCCTCCCTCTCGTTGTGCAGCACACTATCAGTGAGTGAATGGTGTTTTTGTTTCCCATCGCACTCTCCCTTCCATTCCCACTCCCACGTTTTGTGTACGTACGTACGTGTCTGCGTTCAGGGCACTACGTACTGGGAATCAAAACATTCAATCCAAGTCTTGATCTCTTCTTTGTCCCCCCTCTCATTGTCTTTGACCACTGCAGAAGGATCACACTTCTAATAATACATATCACGTCTGTTGAATAATTGGAAACTTCTCTCCATCCATCACTTCAAGGTGGTTCCCCTGTTATCTTACAGACACACCCTTGCCATTCTCCACCCCCTAACTTCGCCCTGGATAACCCGGCGCCGAGACACGCAGCGTTTCTCTCCCTCCCCGTGCGGGTTGGAACTCAAACCACCAAAAACCAACACTCATCTTCTCCCCTTTGCTGTTATTTGCATTACGCATTGCCGACACTCGTTTTACGGCTACGCCAAATCGCTTTGTCTCGCACTTGGACGAACGACGTCGACTTCTCAAGCTGGCGAATCACTCTTCGTAATTGATTCATCTTCTTGAACCCGTATCGACGACGAATCGCATAATTTATTGGTCTTTCTTTCTAAGCCAAGCCACTGCCCATTCGGCCTTTTTGACGGGTTTTTTTCTTGACAACAATCAATCAAGTTCTTGCAGTGCCGGCCACGCTTGTTCTCCCGCCTGATCTTGACACACAATCACGCTCGCTGGCCATCCCCATGTGTACCACTAGGTGAGTTGCGGTTGCTGGACTGACCATGAGGTTGTACCCTGTGCTTCGTCCATCTGGCTTCACATCACTGGATGACGTTTCCTACGACAGGACAACCTATGGCGTCGACATGACCTCTACGGACAACAACTGACCTTCTGCAATAGATAATTAATTTAAGCAACATGTCGGGATATCCAGGCGGTGGTCAACGCGACCAGTACGACGACGGCTACGGCCATCAACAGGGAGGCAACCAGCAACAGCACGGCGGCAACACTGACTCCTACTACCAAGACGATCAGTACTATGATCAAGGCTACGATAACCGTGGCCCAAACAACAACAGCAACAATAATAACAACCATGACGGCTACTACGACGAATCGTGAGCATTGAGTTCCCCCTTTCGCAGATATTTCGCTAACAGTAGTAGTGGTTACTACAACGCCGACCCCAATAACCCCTACCAGCAGGATGGAGGCTATTACGACGGCCACGATCAATACCAAGACGGCTACTACGACAATGGCCAGGGTGGCTACTATGATCAGGACTACGACCGTGGTGGCTATCAAGGCCAAGGAGGCCGTCAGGGCTCCGAGGAAGATTCCGAGACTTTCAGCGACTTTACCATGAGATCGGACATGGCTCGCGCTGCTGAAATGGATTACTACGGCCGGGGCGACGAGCGTTACAATAGCTACAATGATGGACAACGTGGTTACCGACCCCCTTCCTCACAAATCTCCTATGGTGGCAACCGCTCTTCAGGTGCTTCGACTCCTAACTATGGCATGGACTACGGTAATGTTCTGCCTGCTGGTCAGCGATCCCGAGAGCCCTACCCGGCCTGGACTTCAGATGCCCAGATTCCTTTGTCCAAGGAGGAGATTGAGGACATCTTCCTCGACTTGACCTCCAAGTTCGGTTTCCAGCGTGACAGCATGCGCAACATGTACGATCATCTGATGATCCTCCTCGACTCTCGAGCATCGCGCATGACCCCGAACCAGGCACTTCTCTCCCTTCATGCTGATTATATTGGTGGTGACAACGCCAACTACCGCAAATGGTACTTTGCTGCTCACCTGGATTTGGATGACGCCGTAGGATTCTCCAATGCACAGGGCAAGGGCCTAAAGCGGAAGAAGAAGGGCGGAAAGAAGAAGAAGAAGGATGCTGAGGCCAACGAAGCTGAAACTCTGCAGGAGCTTGAGGGCGATGACAGTCTCGAAGCTGCTGAGTACCGCTGGAAGAGCCGCATGAACAAGATGTCTCAGCATGATCGGGTTCGCCAGATCGCTCTGTACTTGCTTTGCTGGGGTGAAGCCAACCAAGTTCGTTTCATGCCCGAGTGCTTGTGCTTCATCTTCAAGTGTGCGGATGATTACCTCAACTCTCCCGCTTGCCAAGCTCTCGTTGAGCCGGTGGAGGAGTTCACTTACCTTAACAACGTCATTACTCCTCTCTACCAATACTTGAGAGACCAAGGATACGAGATTTCCGACGGCGTGTACGTCCGCCGTGAGCGCGACCACAAGAACATCGTTGGTTATGATGATTGTAACCAGCTTTTCTGGTATCCTGAAGGTATTGAACGCATCGCTCTTCAAGACAAGAGCAAGCTGGTTGATGTGCCTCCTGCTGAGCGGTATCTTAAGCTGAAGGATGTCAACTGGAAGAAATGCTTTTTCAAGACCTATAAGGAATCTCGTTCTTGGTTCCATCTTCTCGTCAACTTCAACCGTATTTGGATCATCCATTTGACCATGTTCTGGTTCTACACCTCCCATAACGCTCCCAGTCTCCTGGTCGGACCAAAATACGAACAGCAGGTTAACCAGAAACCCTCAACGGCTAAGCAATTCTCGATCGTCGGTTTTGGTGGTGCCATTGCATCTCTTATCCAGGTTCTCGCTACTCTTGCGGAGTGGGCTTATGTCCCCCGTCGATGGGCTGGTGCGCAGCATCTCACCAAGCGACTCCTGTTCTTGCTCTTTATCCTCGTTCTCAACGTCGCTCCGGGTGTCAAGGTTTTCCTGTTGCCGAAAATTGGACCTGAGAAGATCAACACCGCCATTGGTATCGTTCACTTCATTATTGCCGTGATCACGTTCATCTTCTTCTCTATCATGCCCCTCGGAGGTCTATTTGGCAGCTACCTGTCTACCAACAGTAGACGCTACGTTGCTAGTCAGACATTCACTGCCAGCTGGCCGAGACTCCGTGGCAATGACTTGGCAATGTCGTATGGTCTGTGGGCGACAGTATTTGGGGTGAAAATGGGTGTCTCGTACACTTACCTGATTCTTTCGTTCCGTGATCCCATCCGATACTTGAACATCATGAACGTCGACTCTTGCCTGGGCGACAAGACCCTCCTCGGCAATCAACTTTGCCGCTGGCACCCTACCATTGTCCTGGCCCTGATGGCCTTCACTGACGTCATCTTCTTCTTCCTCGATACTTACCTTTGGTATGTCTTGCTGAACACCGTCTTCTCGGTTTCACGATCGTTCTATATCGGATCCTCCATCTGGACACCCTGGCGCAACATCTTTTCTCGCCTCCCTAAGCGTGTTTACTCCAAGGTTCTTGCGACGACAGACATGGAGATCAAGTATAAACCAAAGGTTCTTATTTCGCAGATTTGGAACGCCATCGTTATTTCAATGTACCGTGAGCATCTTCTCGCGATCGAGCACGTTCAGAAGCTTCTTTACCATCAGGTTCCTTCTGAGCAGGAGGGCAAGCGAACTCTTCGTGCACCTACTTTCTTCATCGCTCAGGAAGACCACTCCTTCAAGACTGAGTTCTTCCCTGCCTACAGTGAAGCTGAGCGCCGAATTTCGTTCTTTGCACAGTCCTTATCGACTCCCATTCCTGAGCCCCTGCCAGTTGACAACATGCCTACCTTTACGGTTATGATTCCCCACTACAGCGAGAAGATCCTTCTTTCTCTCCGTGAAATCATTCGCGAGGATGAGCCTTACTCTCGTGTTACCCTTCTTGAGTACCTCAAGCAGCTGCACCCTCACGAGTGGGACTGTTTCGTCAAGGATACCAAGATTTTAGCCGATGAAACCTCCCAATACAACGGCGAGACAGATAAGAACGAGAAGGACACCGCCAAGAGCAAGATCGACGATCTTCCCTTCTACTGTATTGGTTTCAAATCTTCCGCACCCGAGTACACCCTCCGTACCCGTATCTGGGCGTCACTTCGTTTCCAAACCCTGTATCGCACTATCTCTGGTTTCATGAACTACAGCCGTGCCATCAAGCTGCTCTACCGTGTCGAGAATCCTGAGGTTGTTCAGATGTTCGGTGGTAACACCGACAAGCTCGAACGTGAACTTGAGCGTATGGCTCGCCGCAAGTTCAAGATTGTCGTTTCCATGCAGCGGTTCTCGAAGTTCAAGAAAGAAGAGATGGAAAATGCTGAATTCTTGCTCCGTGCCTACCCTGACCTTCAAATCGCTTACTTGGACGAGGAACCGCCGGTTGCTGAAGGTGAAGAGCCCCGACTTTACTCAGTTCTTATCGACGGCCACTCTGAAGTTATGGAGAACGGCATGCGACGCCCCAAGTTCCGTGTTCAGCTGTCTGGTAACCCTATCCTTGGCGACGGAAAGTCCGACAACCAGAACCACTCCATTATCTTCTACCGTGGCGAGTACATCCAGCTTATCGATGCCAACCAGGATAACTATCTCGAGGAGTGTCTCAAGATTCGCAGCGTTTTGGCCGAATTCGAAGAGATGAAGACTGACAATGTTTCCCCCTACACTCCTGGTGTCAAGAACGACGTTAGCTCCCCTGTGGCCATTCTCGGTATGCGTGAATACATTTTCTCAGAGAACATTGGTATTCTGGGTGACATTGCTGCCGGTAAGGAACAGACATTCGGCACTCTCTTCGCTCGAACCATGGCCCAAATCGGTGGTAAACTTCATTACGGACATCCCGATTTCCTCAATGGTATTTTCATGACAACGCGTGGTGGTGTCTCCAAGGCTCAGAAGGGTCTGCATCTCAACGAGGATATTTACGCTGGTATGACTGCCATCCTTCGTGGTGGACGAATCAAGCAATGTGAATACTTCCAGTGTGGTAAGGGTCGTGATTTGGGTTTCGGTTCCGTTCTCAACTTCACAACCAAGATTGGCACTGGTATGGGTGAACAGTTCTTGTCCCGCGAGTACTACTATCTCGGCACTCAACTTCCTCTCGATCGATTCTTGTCCTTCTACTACGCTCATCCTGGTTTCCATTTGAACAACATGTTCATCATGTTCTCTGTTCAGATGTTCATGATTACAATGGTGAACCTGGGAGCTCTTCGCCATGAGACAAAGGCTTGCGAATACAACCGAAACGTCCCCATCACTGACCCTCTCTACCCTACTGGTTGTGCCAACACTGATGCCCTCACCGACTGGATTTACCGATGTATCGTTTCCATTCTTTTCGTTCTCTTCCTCTCTTTCATTCCTCTTGTTGTTCAGGAGTTGATGGAGCGTGGCTTCTGGCGCGCCTTCGTCCGATTGATGAAGCAATTCTGCTCGCTCTCGCTCATGTTCGAGGTTTTCGTCTGTCAGATCTATGCGAACTCTGTGCAGCAGAACATTGCGTTCGGTGGTGCGCGATATATTGGTACGGGTCGTGGTTTTGCCACTGCACGTATTCCTTTCGGTGTCTTGTATTCTCGATTCGCTGGACCAGCTATTTACTTCGGCGCTCGTTTACTCATGATGCTTCTCTTCGCGACTCTTACTGTCTGGAAGGGTGTGTTGATCTATTTCTGGATCACACTTCTTGCTCTGACCATCTCGCCCTTCTTGTACAACCCCCACCAGTTCGCATGGACTGATTTCTTCATCGACTACCGAGACTACCTCCGATGGTTGTCCCGTGGTAACTCCCGAAGCCACGCCTCTTCCTGGATTTCCTACTGTCGTTTGTCTCGAACTCGTCTTACTGGTTACAAGAGAAAGGCTCTAGGAGACCCCTCTGCTAAGATGTCGGCGGATGTTCCTCGCGCTCCGTTTGCCAACATCTTTTTCAGCGAGATTTTCTCTCCTCTCATGCTTGCCGTTGTCACGATTCTCCCCTATCTGTTCATCAACGCCCAAACTGGTGTTGCCCAGGCCCCTCAGAAGGACACTGTCAAGAGCAAGCCCAAGCCAACCGACTCTCTCATTCGGCTGCTCGTTATTGCCTTTGCCCCCATCGCTGTTAACGCAGGTGTCTTGGCTGCTATGTTCGGCATGGCCTGTTGTATGGGTCCCCTACTTAGCATGTGCTGCAAGAAGTTTGGCAGTGTTCTCGCCGGTATCGCTCACGCCACTGCTGTCATCTTCTTGTTGATCTCCTTCCTGGGTATGTTTGTTCTCGAGGGCTTCAACTTTACCCGCACATTGGCTGGCATGATCGCCGTGACTTGCATTCAGCGCTTTTTCGTCAAGCTCATTGTGTCTCTTGCCCTTACCCGTGAATTCAAGGGCGACACTGCCAACATTGCTTTCTGGACCGGAAAGTGGTACTCCATGGGATGGCACACCATCTCTCAGCCTGCCCGAGAGTTTCTCTGCAAGATCACCGAATTGTCCATGTTCGCAGCCGATTTCGTTTTGGGTCACTGGCTGCTCTTTTTCATGGCACCTGTCATCTTGATTCCCAAGATCGACATGCTCCACTCTATGATGCTGTTCTGGCTTCGCCCAAGGTATGTCTTATCCTTTGCTTGTTATGTTTTGCATCTGCTCTAACCTAAGAACAGTCGCCAAATCCGACCTCCCATCTACTCGATGAAGCAGTCTAAACTTAGACGCAGACGTGTGGTTCGTTACGCCATCCTCTACTTCACGCTTCTCGTCGTTTTCATCGCTTTGATTGCTGGCCCTATTGTGGCTGGCAAGTACATGCCACCCAACACGATCAGTGACGCCCTCAGCAGTCTGCCCTTCAATCTTGTTCAGCCTAACGACCTCAACAATGACAACACCAACAGCACCATGGCTACTGGTACAGGAATGGTTGGCTACACTGGTGCTGGCCTTACGAAGACTAAGACTGGCGCCGGTGCCTCGGCAACTGGCAAGATCAAGCTGTTCTAAGTGGAAATATTCAGACAGGCCCATTGGAGGTGCCTCATGTGGCATGTGGGATATGTCCCTGGCTTGTCTCGACTGACAGAAAAATTGTGGAATTGTGAAGTTTTTGTTTTTTTGCTTGTTTTTTCAGTTCAGCAGTTTGAGTGGATGCACGTGCATAAATAGGTTGAAGTTTTATAGAAGACGGTGGGAGATGGGAGAGATACAGAAGGAGGAGGTTGGCATAAGTCAGACCTGACATTCACTGGCTGAACTGGACTGATCTTTTTTGGTACAAGGCGCACTTCTTTTTTTAAACTATTATAATGTGTACAATGAAAGGAAGAAACACATCCATGGCAGAAACTCTAGACCTAAATGCAAATAATGCCTTTTGAACATTCATTTCATTTCATTTATACTATTAGCCTACGCTCTCCATAGAGACAAAAAATTGTAAGCGGTATTCTACCGTACTGCCTACGAAGCTTGTGGTTTTGGTTGGTTTATTTCAACATGTGTAAGCCAATTTTGCGTATTCCCCGGGCTATCCGATGCACCCTACACTTCCCCTGTAGTGGATGGCCTGTGGTCTTATTGCTTCTGACCTTCAGGTACCCGTTGAACCCCTGTTAGATATGGATCTTTAGTACAGCCAATCAGCCGGCGATCGGCGGTCGGCGGCTTGGCTCGCTTCGACGTTAGAGGACTCTGGAGGCCCCTTTGTAGACCCATGTACCTATGATGCACCTTAACTTGACATTTCAGAATCCTCGGTCGACGTCCATTTTAAGTCCTTTCAACAACACGCTTCCAGTCCAAACCAATATATACTCTCACGACCGGACTCGACGAGACTCGACGCAAGATCGAAAGAAGTTGACGTAACCATTCAAGACAATTGGAAACAACAAAACATGGAACTCGATGCCCTCCAAGCCCGGGTGGGCGAAATCCTCGAACAGGCCGCAGTTTACTTCCATAAAGTCCCTGGTTCTGCAGTATTTATGCGCTACATACACTCGAGTTATCAGAACGACCCCGTGCGATCCGCTATCGAACTGGTGCTGCTTCTCTTCTTTATCCGCTATCTCCTGTCGCCTTCTTACTCGACCCGTAAGCAGAATTACATCAAGTTGAGAGAGGAGGTGAGAACACTGCCAGATCCTTAATCACCGCAGGATTGAAGTCGCTAATATTGGTTGTTTTGTAGGAAATCGAAGAGTTGATCGATGAATGGCAGCCCGAGCCTCTCGTCGTCGAGCAGACTTCATTTGAGATGGCCGAAGCCGAACGTCTTCCTGTCCTTGTTGGGTGAGCATCATCCAGTCTAATCGCATGCGCAATCTAGTCAGGATAGCATCTGATATTTCTATAGCCCTACCGGTCCCAAGACTAAACTCGCCAACGGCCGGACTGTTACCAATCTCGCATCCTACAACTTCTACAACTTTAACGGCAATGACCAGATTAAGGAGAAGGCTATCCAGGTTCTGCGCACCTACGGTGTTGGCCCTTGCGGCCCTCCCCAGTTCTACGGTACCCAGGACGTTCACATGAAGACTGAAGCCGACATTGCCGCGTATTTGGGCACCGAAGGCTGCATCGTCTACGCTCAGTCCTTCAGCACCATCTCTAGTGTCATTCCCTCTTTTTCCAAGCGTGGCGACGTTATCATCGCTGACCGTAATGTCAACTTCGCTATTCGCAAGGGTCTCGAGCAATCGCGAAGCACCATCCGCTGGTATGAACACAATGACATGGACGCTTTAGAAGACGCTATGAAGGCTGTCGCCCGGGAGCAGGCCAATGCCAGGAAGCTTACCCGTCGTTTTGTCGTGACCGAGGGCTTGTTTGAGCTCTCTGGAGATTCTATCGATTTGCCCCGCCTGGTTGAGCTTAAGGAGAAGTACAAGTTCCGTGTTATTCTGGATGAGACCTGGTCTTTTGGTGTTCTTGGGCGTACTGGCCGCGGTATTACTGAGGCGCAAAACGTGGACCCTCAGCAGGTTGACATGATCATTGGCTCCCTTGCCGGACCTCTCTGTGCTGGTGGTGGTTTCTGCGCTGGCCCCAAGGATGTTGTTGAGCATCAGCGTATCACATCTTCTGCGTATACATTCTCTGCCGCTCTCCCTGCCATGTTGGCTGTCACTGCCAGCGAGACCCTCAACCTGCTCCAGTGTAACCCTGAAATCCTGGCACAGTCCCGCGAGAACATCAAGGCTATGAGGGCCCAATTGGACCCCCGCAGTGATTGGGTTTACAGCCTAAGCGACCCCGAGAACCCTATTATGCTCCTTGCCCTCAAGCCCGAAGTTGTGGCTGCCCGTAAGCTCGGACTGGAAGACCAAGAACGCATCTTTCTGGACTGCGTGGAAGAGGTACGTGCATCGAACACTGAAGCATGAACGAATATGAACTGACTCCGGAACAGACTCTTGCCAACGGCGTCTTGATCACGAGAACCAAGACCAGACCTTATGCGCATGCCGTCAAGCCCAAGGACGGCGCGTGGTTTGCCCAGCCTGCTCTTCGAATTTGCGTTACATCAGCACTGTCTAAGAAGGATATTGAAAAGGCCGGTGTAACTATTCGACATGCTATCACTAAGGTCATGACACGAAAGACGAGCACCAAGACCGCCTGATTCAGGGGCTCAACGGATGATAATTTTGATGACAGACGGAGGCTGGCTGAATGCATGTTATACAGCTGAGCATAGTCGATAAAGCGGTCGGGTTACGCTGAGACCTTTTTTGATTATGGATAATCAGCAAACGCAATAGACGAGGGGCAATATGGAACGATTTACAAAGTGGCTGGCAGCCGTTTAACAAGCTAATGATTAATAGATGCGGCCCTCGTACGCTAGCATTGAATGAGTATTTCCGATATAATGGTTTTGTGTCTATGTGGGCGCCGTGATTAGGTGTTAATTGATCGGTTTCGGTATCATGGTTTTGATACTGAAGAGGGGAAATTCTCAAGAAACTTTAACGTGTATTCGTTTGCTTCAGTTACTTACAGTTGATGAAGTTGTCTTTGCCAATTTACTGTTTTCGAATATGAAAATTATTTCAGATCGTGAAGCCAACGTCAGCTATCTCACGGGTTTGATGAGCCATTCCTTGCTTGCCAAGTCATCATCACTGACTCTAATCGGACAACAGAATCACCAAGGACGGACATGCAGAAGAAGGATCACAATTGGCAGAACCACAGTCTCAGTTTCACAGTTTATTTTATCAGACGGATGAGGAACCTTTTCAGCTCGCAACAGGACTTTGGGCACATATGTCTCAGACGTTGCATTCCTTGGGAGATTACAGGTCTCGAAATTACGCGCCATGTAAAGAAATCACCTCATTCCAAGAGTCGCGAGCGTCGTGGCCTCTTTTGGGGATTCATTTTTTAAGGTTTATGTTTTCGGGCAGTTTGAGCTGTTAAGTTCCATGTTCTGAGTGAGTTTCTGCGCTCGTGTGTCTCATATTCTGGGAGGGGGCTCGGGTGTGAATAGGGAGAACAAGGGATGAAGTCTTATAAATAAGCTACCTAAGCTAAGGTCAAGTAAAGTAAAGCCAATGGAATTTTGGATTTCAGGATGAAACTCACGGACTGAAAAGAGTTACAGAGGTGAAGTGTGTCTCACTTGTCTCTTGCAGGTTCAAGCTTAAGCCTCAACAAGTAACTTACAAACGACAGGCTCAACACGTGTCTTACCCGTACTGTGTCGTTCCTTCTTGTTTTCTTTTGCTTCTCATTGTAGAGAGGTTCCTTCCTCCCTTGTCTTGACGTCCCCTCTTTTTCTTTTCTACCTTCAATTTCGCTCTCATCTCTCCCATCTTCTACTTTTTCTTCATTCATTCACTCCTACAATCGTTTATCTTTTCTTTTCCTACTTACAATCACTTCCTAAGATTCGTCATTCTTTGATTCTTTCTTTTCAGTTCTACACACACTCTTTTCATCTGAATCCTATTCATTCTTGGATAGCGGGTTATTAAGTCCCGTCTTATACACTCATTTTCTCAAATCACTGACCTTGAAACCACTATTTGAGCTCGTTGTAGCAGCTCGTTCACTCTCCAACAACTCTCCAAACTACTAACCTACTTACGGTTTTATAAAATATTTAACAAAATGTCGATGAAACGTTTCTTCACTTCGGCGGTTGCCATGGCGGCGGTTGTTGCTGCTGTTCCTGTTGGTGAGTATTCTCCTGACCAGGTTGTAACTCGAAGCTGACAGTACCAACAGCCCGTCCGCTCGAGAAGCGAGAACCGTATGCTTCTCTCATGACATGAAACCGTGGTGTTGACTAACAAGATTGTAGTGTTACGACTATCACTCTGACTTCGGCCTCTACCTACACCGCAACTATCGCTCCTGCTACCCCTGTCACTCCTACAAGAACTGCAACTTACCCAGAAACTACGGCTCCTGTTCCTGATAGCTCCAAGCCCCCTAAGAACGGCAAGCCTGACGGATCTGGTAGCGGTGGCAGTTCATCCGGTTCTAAGCTCCCTGGTGTCGCATATGCCCCCTACCGAGGCGATCACCAGTGCAAATCCAAGGACGAGATCCAGCACGATATTACGCAGCTCGCAGCTGATTTTTCACTCCTTCGTATCTATGGCACCGACTGTGACCAGGTCGCCAATGTCTACTCTTGCGCCAAGGGCAGCGGCATGAAGTTGTTCCTCGGTATCTGGAACATCGACGACGTTCAAACTGAGGCTAAGACCATCATCAGCGCGATTGACGATTGGGATGTCGTTGACACCATCAGCGTTGGCAATGAACTTGTCAACAACGGAGCTGCCAGCCCAGCAAAGGTCATCGCCGCCGTCAATCAAGCTCGTGAGATCCTTCGTGCCGCAGGCTACCAAGGCCCTGTTGTCACAGTTGATACATTTATTGCTGCCAATGCCAACCCTGAACTTTGCAACGAGAGCGACTACTGTGCTATCAACGCTCACGCCTTCTTCGATGCCAACACATCTGCCGATGAAGCTGGCCAGTGGCTCTCCAACACTGTTGAAGACCTTCGATCCAAGATTTCTGGCGACAAGCGCATCGTCATTTGCGAGACTGGCTGGCCTACCAAGGGCAACAGCAACGGCAAGGCTGTTCCAGGTATGAGCCAGCAGAAGGCTGCTCTTGACTCTATCAAGCAGGCATTCTCCAGCCACATGGGAGACTTGATCCTCTTCTCTGCCTTCAACGATCCCTGGAAGAAGGCCGAAGCCGCAACTTTCATGGCCGAGCAATGGTGGGGTATCGAAGGCCAGGACTCAGTTTCCAACAAGGACCCGTCGTCTTCTAACTAGGGAACGGCTCCCCAATTTGTCATGTCAGTTAGACCTTCAAATATTTGAATGGTTTGCGGTCACGTTTTACTCCGAGATAAACCTCGACTTATGTTTTTTCTATGATGTTTAATGTTTTATTGTTATTGCTTGAGGGTTGTGGATGCCGATTATCAGGTGGTTGTTGCAAGGCTGTACGAGCCTATCATCTCGGGAGGTATGTTGGAGGTTTGTCTGCTTTTCTATTCAAGTTCCAGCTACCTCATCACATCACCTCGCTTTATGGCTGCTCTTTTAGAGATAAGAAAAGAATTACACTTTGTATTTGTTATTCGAATTGAAATGTCCGTTATACAATTTGAACTTGAATTTGACCTGACGACGAAGTAACAATGAGTAAGTGACTTAATCTCAGCATCTCTGGACCATGCAACATGAATACAAGTTCAGAGTACGATGGAGCTCAAGAAACAACGTTGCTGAATGGCCTAAATAAACCAGAGAGTGTGATTGCCTCCAAATCCTCCGCCTCGCGTCGATGACTTCGTTCATCATGAAGACTATGCCCATTGCACTCCTTGCCAGCCCAATAATTTGCCCATAATGCATAAAGCATGACAAATATGAATCTTTGTACCACCACCATCGCAGTTATTGGCCCGATAGTTTCCCCCCTCATCAAGCAGATTCGAATTCCACAGTTGCTGCAGTGCAGCTCGAGACCTCAGCCAACTTGTCTAAGGCTGGCAAATGCATGAAGGAACTTAAGAAATAGTTTGCTCGCCATGACTGACAAGCATGTTGTTAAATAGAATGTAACAACAAGGTTTGGGGTGCAATATGGAGAGAGTGATCTTTAGATGTAGACCACAAGCGATATTAGGTAAGGACCCAATACAGCAGACGAGGAGACGAACACGCAAAACTTTGCTTCTCCGTAGGAAGGTAAAAAGAAGAAGAAAAGAAAGCATCAAATCTCACATCGTCCAGAAGTCATACCAAGCTTAAGAAATGATGGAGATATCTCAAAAGATCCGTCTTGGGACCAAGATCGTCAAACACGCACCCATCAAGCGGCCCTGCATATTTCAGCATGAGGCGCGACAGGATGAGTTTAGCAGATCCAAAGTTCGTCAAGAAACTGGTCGAGTTCGATGATGCGGAATCGGGAGCCGATGCTCTGGTCCTTCAAAAGAGTAGTCCAAGCAGAAGAAAGACTGGCTTTCCAGGAAACAACCTCAACGCTCCAGCCCATTTTCAGAGCGCGTTGGGCTTGTGTCAGGAAGCCGTCGGAATACTTGGCCGGCCGAGCATCACCTGTAGCGATGACTAGTGTGCCGGGCTCCTCGAAATACTGCATAACAGACTCGCTGATTCGAATTTGGAGTGTTTCGTCAACCATGTCTTCGACGTAACGGAAGCCGCCAGCTTCGAATGTGTTGTGGTCATCAGCACTAGATTGCTCAGGACGACGACTGCGAAGGTCGACGCGGTAGCCAAGATCCTTGAGTTCTTGGACAAAGGAAGGCTCATTGCGGTTGGGGCGCACAGAGCAGCCAACGTTGAGCCATTCCGCGTATCGATCGCGGCTGAGAAGTTCGTGAAAGAAGGCGAGGTTCATTTGTGGGAGTGGGACAAAGCGCGAAGACTCCGGCAAACCAAATTTGGCTCTTACGGCCTTTTGGAAACCAATGATGATGTTGGACATGTCGACAAAGACATGAATTCCATTTTCCGCGATGGTGGAATAATCCTTGCAGATCATAGAGTCTATAACCCGCTCATGAACAAGCTTTCTCATGAGGCCCTCATGCTTGACCACCGTGCTCTGCACGTTACTGTGTATCTCAGTAAGGGGGCCATACTTGAAATGCTGATATGAGATGACATGTCTGACATGATCCGATCGAATGCTACCCAAGATCACTATGTTGGGTTCAGAGTTATCTCTGGAATGGACTTTTTTCTTGCCCGAGTTTGAACTTTTCTTGTTCTTTTTGGTTTCGTCAAAATGTTTAAGCGGAGACTCGCTTGAGCTTGGTGGTGTTGAGGCAGCGGTTGAGTAAGACGTGGCAGGCAGCACATCAGTGTCAGAACCGCAGCCGGCCTCTGAGTCGGTAATTGGGTCGAGATTGGGCCGGTTAGATTGGGTGAATTCATCATTTTCCTCCTCGTACATGTCTCCCCTCATAACAGGATCCTTTGTGATTCGGATAGCCTTTCCAGCTCGCTTCTCATGGCTTTCGCTTGCCGTCTTGATGAAATGAATACTGCCTTCAAGGCTCCGGTCCGGTTGCCTCGAGGCGGAAATGCATGTTTGCTCCTGATTGTCTTCATGGGAATGCTTAGGCACGACCGAGGATTTGGGGACACTTTCTGCATTGTTGGTGGAGTGCAGTACAGAAGGTCGCTTCAATATCGTGATCGGCTGAGCCTTTGGAGAAGCCAATGGCTTTCGCGGCTGTTGGGATGTTTCATTGTCATTGAGACGGATTTGCTGGAAGAGCCGTTTGAAGTTTCCAAGAGACGGGGTTGAGTCGGAAGGCTTTGCATTCTTGGGGGAGGCCCAGTCCGTAAGGCTGTTCGAATCCAGCTTGGTAAAGTCACCAAGCTTGAGTCTACCGTCATGTGCAACATTATTTGCAGGCTTATTGCTATCCGGCGGCTCGTGAAGCGGATCGTCTGTTGAATTTGTCGTTGGAGATGCCATAATAACCATCAAAAGCGACTACGCACATAGATGCGAGTTGGTGGGTGGTTATAGATCAAGTTGGCGAGCTGCTCGACGCCTATCCAAGACGTGAGAGTATTGCTGAAGTGTTCTAGTTGCAATTGCAATTTGCTAGATCCGTAGAAAATGGTAAAGCCAACAAGATATTCAGAGAGCGATTTGCCACAACTGAGAATCTAGATTCGCCGCAGACGCAAGACCCAGAATGAGCTGAAACAAAAACAAGAACGGAGGTCGCGAAGTATAATAAATAGCAAAGGGAACTCGAAATAGCCAAGCACAGTCTAGGATGATTCAAAGGTCAAATCCAATGCGTCAGATTTTGCCGCTTGACGAAGCCGAGTGAGTGAGATCAAGTGCGGAGATGGAGCTACCAGAATATCATGAGGTCACAAGAAGGGAGGGAAAAGGGTGAACTTGATCAAGGCCGTGTTAAGTAGGATAGAAATCAAAGACAGAGAACAAAGAATATAATAAAGAACAGTTGCGCAAAGACTCGAGTCAAGAACAAGGATCCGAATAAATATAGGGAACAAGGAAATACGAACGTTAAACCGTTGACCGAGAATGGATGATAACTATGAGATGAATGATGAGTCAAATTCACTTTGAACTGCAGCTGAGGCTGTGGGTCGTTTTCCGGGATCCGGGATGGCATGTTCCCAGCCAATCAGATCACGACATATGTGGCTTAAGGGTCCTGTAACTCACGTGTTCATTGCCACCCCGAACGCCAATCCAAGTGGCTGAAGACTCGATATACCTAGATAGATACTCGGTATGACAATAGCACGACAAAGATCAAGTCTTTAACCCGAAACCGGAGATATTCTAGGTACTACCATCACTTCACAACACTAGAAATTTGCGACTGAGCAAAGATTTGTCAAATTTCTATCTCTGCTTCTCACATTGTGTCCATCCTAAGTTCACATGTGCCAGATGCATCCATCCCTCTCTCTGAATAACCAGGCCCTAGATAAAGTGAGAATGGAAATCTTGAATCCTGCTTATCCTCAACAATTCGAATACATATGCGTGAACAAGAAGTTTGCGAATACTGTATGATTCGCAAATTTAAATAACCCGAAGCTGCCCCTGTTCCATTGAACTAGCTTACTGCACCTTTGATATAGCCTGTTGCTTTGAGAGGAAATGACAACCATGCCATGCTTGGCATCTTTCCTAGCAAGACTTGCATAATAATATCCATAGCTAAGCTCCATTGCCATCACCTTCGGAAGTCGATACTAGCTCGAGATGAGTCCAGGCTGGGTCGCACCGAGCTGCTTGAGCTTCGTCTTCGTCTCGCTCGCTGTTCGTTGGGGTCAGAAGGGTGCAAACCAGTCGATTTCGCAAACATGTTGAGGACATCAGTTAATGAGATAACACCAGTAAGTCTTCCTGAAAGACGAGCCCCAGCCATGGCTGATGCGGGCACAGCAGCCGTAGGAACTGGAGAAGCAGGTACCGCTGCAGTTGGGACGGGCGACGGAGGTGTATGGTGCGTAGGTGCCGATACAGGCGCAGTAGAAGGTGGAGGACCGGCAGTCGTGAAAGATTGAGGTCCCATTAAAGGTGTTGCAGGAGCTGAAGGGGAGGGTGACGCCGATTCAACCACCCACATTCGATGCGATCGAGTAGCCACGAGCTTAGCAACAGTATGGGCCAGAGTTGAGTAGGGGTTCACGTAGAATACGGGAAAGACGTCGCGTCCGTGTTCGACTCCTCGCTCATTGAGAATCACAGAAATAAAATTCATGCACGACGAATTGAGCATATGGGCGTTGGAGCTCTTGGTTAAGTGGCGGACGTCCTTGGTCGAGATATTGCCCACCACATTCATACCGTTATCAACAACAGCCACGCTTGTAAGACCTTCATTGTTCATAAGCGTGAGAGCCTCAGATAAGGGCGAATCGGAGCTATGACAGGTTAGTACACATCATTTTGAGATTGTATAGGAACCCAAACTCACTTGACAGAAACAATCTCCTTGGCACCAACACCCAGATCACGCAGCAAAGCAGGATAAAGACGATCGATAGAAGGAAAGTTGACACCCTCATTCCAGAAAAACTCGACAATTCGAAGTTGGCTTGCGATACCGACCACTTCGCCGCTAGTAGTTGTCACCAACAGACGATGGATGCCACTGCCGAGAATTTGAATAGCCTGTGCGAGCTTTTCGTCACCAGGCAGCGTGATGAGTGTTTCTTTACGGAAAAGAGGAAAGACGTCTCGAAGAGGAATCTGACCACCTTCCTGAGCCTTGGCCAGAATCGAATTGAATAGTTCAACCTGATCTTCTTCGGGTTTGGCGAGACCAACGACAACGAGTAGGTATGCGTTCAAATCGGTATAATCGAATGTGGAAACGGCGATATGAGTGGAGGGATCCTCGCGGACCAGAACAACGTTGGTAGGGCTCTTGAGGAGGAGCTGCGAGTCATAATTAGCATGGCTACTCGGTCATTGAAGGCGTATGTCCCAAGAGGCCTATATTGAGCGACATTCAAAGTTTCATGCTCACCTTGGTAGCTTCCTCAACGCTGCTATCGAACTCAACCCATTTGACATCATCGGGAGAAACAAGCTCCCCAATAGCTACATCGCGCCAATCGCGACCAGCAAATCTGGGGTTGGCATGCTTGTTGCCTGCGGGAGGATGGTTCAACAGGTCCTGGAGAGCAGCCTGTGTGAAAGAAGGATGCCGTTGAGAGCGCGGGGATGAGGGCGCATTGCGCAAGCCTTCAGCGAAGCTTGCGCGGTGTGCGGATATGGAGCTTGGGCCAGAACCAGCGGATATAGATACAGAAGGAGATCGCTGAGAAAGAGTAGGTGGTTTATGAGTGGACGACGAGCCCGAAGCAGCACTGTTGAGGCTGGTCGAGCTGGTTGCGCGAGTGTCCTTGAGCTCGCGGGAGGTTGAGCTCGGTGAGGGGTCCATGGTGGAATCGTTTCGATTTAGTTAACCAGGGGATGAAATGGCCGATGTTGAGATTTGATAGATCGGTTTGGCAACAAGGGATGGTTCAACACGACTTGGGCGAACAAAGGAGCGCTGTTTGTAGTGCAATCGAGAGACAGATGAGAAGATAATGGCGAATGATTTGTCGCGACAATTGCAATGATGAAGTGATAGTGTGCACAGAGATGGGTGAGGCGAAACGAAACGAGACAAGACGTGGGACTTGACGCGGGGCGCAGACAGGAGAAGAGAGTGAATGAATGGTTCGAGTTGAATGGATCTCGATATTCAAGTCCAATCAATATTGGTTGGAAAGTGGTTAGAGTCAAGAGTCACAAACTAAGAATCAGGATACAAAAGATCACAAGACATTTATTTGCCAAGGACAAGACAAGGCGATCGATAGATGAAGTGGAATGTTTTTCTCTGCCTCTTGCTGCGGAGGTTGGAGGTTGGTCTAGAGATGAGACTTGTCTGTGAGGGGCACGAGGTTACAATCCAAAGCCATGAGTGGGCGGGGGAACGTTTTGCATGATGACATAGGCCGCCTAGAGTAAAGGTGGGTGAGCGGGCGGGCGACGGTGGAGTGCCCCGCGATGGATGAAGTCGGGGACGGGAGCTCAATCTTCAGCGCAAAACTTACTGATAGAGAGAAGTAACTCGACCCTGAGAAGGTGGAAGAAACCACCACTAAATACCTAGAATACATCGGCGTTTGGTCTCTCATGCAGCTGTGACTGCGATTTGCATCCATCCTCACAATGATCAGGCAGAGTTATGGCAGAAGCTTCTCCCATACCACCAAAGATGATCACCGCTCACTAAGGTATAGTAGACTCGACTAGAAAATGTGGATGTCCCTGGTCCTACAGTTCGTGATACGTAGGTAACCAAACCAAGTTCTGATATGCACAGGTAACATGAACAAAGGGCAATAGGAAACTGGCGAGGGGTTTTATAAATGCCTTGCTGGTAAATATCATCATATTGAATCTCAAAGTATTCGTTATCCAACATTTTTGTACGATTCGACTTGTGTATAAGATCAAGCCGATGGGTCTAATCATGGAAGTCAGCAATACAAAAGTGTTGTTACTACTTGAAAAGCTTGAGTCAATGACCTACCTTATCAGAATTTAAGCTGCTACAGGTGGCATTTCAAATTGTCAGTTGGTGAGTATTAGAACTCAAGTCCCATTAGACGATCGGCCTGAATGGAAGTTATTTAGGAACAAACTTCCATTAGTATTCACCCATTATCTCCCTCCTGTGGCTTATCAAATACCCAAACTCAAAGCTAATCAGGCCAGAGAAAACCGTTCGTGTCACATTGATGGTTTAAAGAAATGGTCGGCTAATTGGCTGCAGCCGCAATGCATCATGACAAGAAAGAAGATTTCATTGTGCATATCTACTAGGTAATCTAACTTATCTGATGGAAGCCATCCGTTCTGGCGGTGTGGTGGGGCACAACGTGGACGACTGGCTGCTGGAACCAACAACGTAAATCGATGGAAACAAGAGAGAGAGATTGAGATTCAAGAGCTGCCTAGCCAATTGCTGTTTGGCTCATCTTAAACTTCTTTGTCTACGGTGCTGGGTGATCAAAGAGGCGTTCCCCGGGTCCATCTGGCGTCAAATATTCTTTCATGACTTCAGAGCTTCGATAAATTTCTAGGTTTATTTATATATCATGCGCCGCCCATTGACACAACAAGTTGGTAATCAACTTTATAAGTCCAGACCCGTTTCCATCAGAAGCTTTGGAGGTAATTTCTTAAACTCAACTTATATTAAGTCAGTTGTCTGTCCTATGTCCTGATTGCAGCCTGGCAGAAAAGGAAAAAAATAAACAATACCTTACAGAAAAACACACTAGCCACGACCTGGTCACCGCGCACCCTTTGTTTTTTTTTTTCTTTTGGGCTCAAGTCTGTCCCCAAGTAAGTACCTCGTCTGCAAAGACTCGCCCGCACGGTACTTATCCACGACCCTCAACTTTGGGCTTCCCCTCCCCCACTTCACTTTCTGCTCCCATTCAGTCCCTCTCTTCTTTCTTTCACACCATTTGGGATCTTTGGAAATCTCGTCCCTTAAAGTGAAGCCACGGCCGAGTCAAGCCAACGAACCTCGACGGCTCGTAGCTTTTTAGGTACACACTTCTTCTGCAAGTAGTACTTCATTATTACTACTCTTGTTCACTTCCTCCGACTGAGATCTAAACGTCTTTGTCGTCTGCTGGTGGACATCTCCATCAGCAACCCTCCACGACCACAACAATGTCTCTGCTCCCACCCGACATCCACGCAGAGCTTTCACAGCTCCTGCAAGCTCTGCAGTCCCCCGACAACAGTATAAGATCACAAGCCGAGGAGCATCTGCAGAACAACTGGACTGCTAGCCGACCCGAGGTCCTTTTGATGGGACTGGCGGAACAGATTCAAGCTGCTGGCGACAATGCGACACGATCTTTTTCCGCTGTAATCTTCCGCCGAATTGCTTCAAAAACCCGCAAGAATGAGGCCGGAGAGAGCATGGATCTGTTCATCTCTTTGACCAAGGACCAAGCAGCCGTCATTCGACAAAAGATTCTCGAGACCCTTGCAGCCGAGTCTGAACGCCTCGTTCGCAACAAAATTAGTGATGCTGTTGCCGAGCTTGCCAGACAATACACGGAGAATGGTAAGCTTTTAGAAGCCCTGAACTAACACTCCGTATCCTGGACCTTGGTTAACAACTCCTGCAATAGGCGATATTTGGCCCGAACTGCTTGGCGCTCTTTTCCAGCTTAGCCAAGCTCCTGAACCCGAGAAGCGAGAGAATGCATTCCGAGTCTTCGCTACCACCCCTGCCATTATCGAGAAGCAGCATGAGGAGGCTGTTCTTCAAGCTTTCCAGAAGGGTTTCAAGGACGAGGCCGTCATGGTACAGCACCCCTCCCGCGGGGCAGACTTTTCTGTCCCACATCGCATATCATGGCTCTGCTAACCACAGCTATAGGTCCGTCTTGCGGCTATGGAGGCTTTTGCTTCATTCTTCAGGACTATTAGCAAGAAGGGGCAGGCTAAGTACTATGCCCTTATTCCCGATGTCCTCAACATTCTGCCTCCGATCAAGGATTCTCAGGATTCCGACGACCTCAGCAAGGCGCTCCTTGCTCTCATCGATCTCGCCGAGTCCGCTCCTAAAATGTTCAAGCCTCTCTTCCAGAACCTCGTCCAATTCAGCATCTCGGTGATTCAAGACAAGGAGCTCGAAAACATCTGCCGTCAAAACGCTCTCGAACTCATGGCTACATTTGCCGATTACGCCCCCTCTGTGTGCCGAAAGGACCCCTCCTACACAAACGACATGATTACCCAGTGCTTGAGTCTCATGACGGATCTTGGCGAAGACGACGATGATGCTTCTGAATGGATGGCATCCGACGACGTAAGTCCTCAGAGAATGGAGACACAAAATTCATGCAGCTAATTCACCTTGTAGTTTGACCAGGACGAGAGTGATCAGAACCACGTTGCTGGTGAGCAAACTATGGACCGACTTGCAAACAAGCTTGGAGGACAGACCATTCTGGCCCCTACTTTCAATTGGCTTCCTCGTATGATGACTTCCATGGCTTGGAGGGATCGACATGCTGCTCTGATGGCCATTTCTGCCATCTCTGAGGGCTGCCGTGATCTGATGATTGGCGAGCTTAGCCAAGTGCTAGATTTAGTGGTTCCTGCTCTCCGAGATCCTCATCCTCGAGTTCGATGGGCTGGCTGCAACGCTCTTGGTCAGATGAGCACTGATTTTGCCCCCAAGATGCAGACCGACTACTACGACCGAGTTCTCAAGGCAATCATTCCTGTCCTCGACTCGCCCGAGGGTCGCGTCAAGTCTCACGCAGCAGCAGCTCTCGTTAATTTCTGCGAGGAGGCCGAGAAGGCCACTCTGGAGCCATATCTGGACGAGCTCCTCTCACATCTTTTCCAGCTCCTTCAAAATGAAAAACGCTATGTCCAGGAGCAAGCTCTGTCGACAATCGCCACCATCGCCGACGCCGCTGAAGCTGCCTTCTCGAAATACTACGATACCCTCATGCCTCTTCTTGTTAATGTTCTCCAGAACCAGAGCGAGAAGGAGTACCGACTTCTGCGTGCCAAGGCCATGGAGTGCGCCACATTGATCGCTCTGGCTGTTGGAAAGGAGCGTCTTGGTCAGGATGCCATGACTCTTGTCAACCTTCTGGCCAACATTCAGGCCAACATTACTGACGCAGACGACCCTCAAGCTCAATACCTCATGCACTGCTGGGGCCGCATGTGTCGTGTTCTCGGTTCCGACTTCCTCCCATTTCTTCACAATGTTATGCCTCCTCTGCTGGAGCTTGCTGTTGCCAAGGCCGATATCCAACTGCTGGACGATGATGACCAGGTTGAGCAGATGCAGAACGAGGAGGGATGGGAACTTGTGCCCCTGAAGGGTAAGATGATTGGTATCAAGACAAGCACTATGGATGACAAGCACATGGCCATTGAGCTCCTGGTCGTCTACGCCCAAGTCCTTGAGGCTTCTTTTGCTCCCTATGTAGCGGAGATCATGGAGAAGATCGCTTTGCCTGGCCTTGCATTCTTCTTCCACGATCCTGTTCGATATATCTCCGCCAAGCTTGTTCCTCAGCTGTTGAGCTCCTACAAGAAGGCCTACGGTCCTCAGTCCAACGAGCTCCGTGGTCTGTGGAGCGCGACTGTCGACAAGCTCCTCGAGGTCTTGACTGCTGAGCCTGCTATCGACACACTTGCCGAGATGTACCAATGCTTCTATGAATCTGTTGAGGTCATTGGAAAGGATTGTCTGTCTACAGAGCATCTCAGCCGATTCATTGACTCGGTACATTCCGCTATTGAGGACTACAAGGACCGTGTCGCCCAACGTCTCGAGGACAAGGAGGGAGCCACTGCCGAGGACGTGGAAGATGAGGCTGAGGATATTCTGATGGCTATCGAGGACGACCAAACCCTGCTTTCGGATATGAACAAGGCTTTCCATGCTATTTTCAAGAACCACGGTGCTGCGTTCTTGCCTGCCTGGGAGCGATTAATGTCCACATACGAGGGCTTCCTTACCTCGAACGATCCTACCCAACGCCAGTGGGGACTCTGCATCATGGATGATGTCCTTGAGTACTGCGGTCCCGAGAGCACACGATATGCCAGCTACATCACCCAACCGCTCATCGATGGTTGCCGTGATGCTTCGCCGGCTATTCGCCAGGCGGCAGCTTACGGCATCGGAGTTGCGGCGCACCGAGGTGGAGCACCGTGGGCGCAGTTCTTGGGAGGCTCAGTCCCCTTCTTGTTCCAGGTCACTCAGGTTCCTGATGCCCGCAATGAGGACAATGTCTACGCGACTGAGAATGCATGCGCAGCTATCGCCAAGATCCTCCACTATAATGCAAGCACAGTCGGAGACGTGCAAAACGTAATTACGCAATGGGTAGAGACTCTACCCGTGACCAACGATGAGGAAGCGGCACCTTATGCTTATGCATACCTTGCGGAGCTGATTGACCAGTAAGTACTCTCCACCCTCAACGTACTGGCAGTATGTTGGTGTGCCCATGCTAACGCTTTGAACTTGTAGACGACACCCAGCTGTGGCGAATCAAGCGGGCAAAATTTTCGTGTTTATCGCCCAGGCTCTCGAGGCAGAGACCCTCGTGGGACAGACTGCCAATCGGGTAGCACTAGCAACTAAGGGATTTCTGACATCGACCGGTGTTGACCCTACGCCCCTTCTGCAGCAATTTTCTCCTGAGGCACAGCGAACCATTATGGGATTCTTCAACTAGGAGGAAGCTCGCAGATGGGCTGAGTCTTGCCACCCTATCAAAGGTCAAATGGAGGCAGACTGGTTCATATCACCCAGCCCAGTATCACCGGGTATCGAGATGGCCCTATAGGCCATTTCTGGAGATGTAGCGGCCTGTCTTTCGATTATGAACGCTACAAGATGCCAGCCATGGGCCTGGCACCGTTTAGGGGTCAGGCAATTCCAACAGGCGAATACATAAAGCAATGGTGGCATCGACGTGATGTGGAATTGCGCTTCATTCGGGTAAAGTGGATCCGGTTCGAATCAGCGTCCAACAAATGCCATGTCCCGAACATGGAAGAAGAGAAACAGAGGACGACGGTCCTAGGCGTCGGGGCAAAAATGAGAGGGCATTTTGTTTAGGCAGTCTATATCCTCAAGACCGCATGGCGCCTTTTTTGCAAAATCATTAGAGTTTACGAGTTAGGTTATTGATAACTGGTTAGTACCTTGTCGCGAGGCTTTTGGTCAGCAGCGGCAAAGCAGTCAGTCGGTTGGTCGGTCTGTCATATATATAGATGACGAGTTTTGTAGCGCACGGAATTATGACTCAAATAACCACACGGATTACGATCCTATGGATGGCTGAATGATGGTGAGATAATGTATCCTGTGAGAAGTCTCAAGGCTAGATGGGCTGAGGGAGATATAGAATGAATGTCTTAAGTCGCACGCAGGACGGTTGAGGCCCGAGGCCTTTTCTTGATATCGGCGATACTCTAAGATTTGTCTCTAGCTTAACAAGTGAGTATTGGTTGATTCAGCCACGATTCGCAATAGTACGATAAGGAGGACGAATTGAGTCAATGAACAGCCCTAACTTGGTACCTATTCAGAGTGATAGAGGTTACTCAACTCTGTAGCCATCTGGCAGAGCAGATACCACTTCAAAATGACAGATTTGTGAGCATTGGCACTTAAAACAAAGTTAATGACGATGGCAACAGGGTTGACGGGTACCTCGAGGTGAGAGCAAAGCCACAATATGGAGGGGGGCGTGTTTAATATTGAATACCTTACTGTATATACCCTCCATTTGCATGATGAATGCTTGCTCGCACTTTGGTCTTACTTTTTCTGGCCTGCAAGGAACGGCGGGTGTGCTAGCGAATTCGAGACATTCTCATGCAGGGTATTACATATCTAGGGACTTGCTTGCACGATTTTCTTTTTCTGATGAGGAAGATGCGTTTTTTTGTATCCGTATGTATTAGTTAGATTTCAGATGTCGATAGTGATTTTTTTGATTGACTGTGTGTTTCAATGCGAAAACTGGACATTTCCCAAAACGGAGATGATCTCTGGACTTGACAGGCACAGGGCATGTACAAAGAAAGGATAAATTATTGTGCAGCCCGGACAGAAGCGAAGCACAGGGTCTTCCCGTCCCAGCCCAAAAGCCCCAAGGTTCCCCTCCAGTAAACCCAAAGTTAGGTGCTGTATGTTACTGTATCCGTAGTCATAGTGCATATTTTTGTGTGACAGTATCTTCGAGCTACTTCTTTCATTATTCGGACAATGCTTTAAAGTTATAAAGAGATCAAGTTATATATTTCTCTTGATATAGGTTTCTATCAGCTTCTGTTAAAAATACAGTACCTAGGTAGCGTTATTGTAATACTTTGGTTTACTCAGAGTCACCATCTGATGTCGAACCATTCCCGGCTCTCACTCGAGCCTAGCCTCTATTGGGCAATGCGCAAGCCTCCTGCACCGGAGTTACTCCTGGAGCCTCTCAATCAACGAGCAAGCTCAAGTCCCTCCTCCTCCTCACCCCACATGCATGAGTCCCTACAGTACTCTGTACAGTAGGTGCATTACAGTGATGTGATGTGTGCTACACAGTACCCTCGGCAGGGTAAAGTCTTGAGATGGATAGGACCTCTCTGTATCTTGGAAGTACCTCACCGTGAGTTGTGCAGCAGATTTTGACTTGCTTCTTACTGCACCTGCACATGGGGAATTATGAAAGGGTTCGACTGAGCCGCAGAAAGCGGGAGTCACCAGTCTCGTTTTTGAGCTTCCATGTAGTCAGTCCCCAATCTCCGGCTTCCATTAGCACCATTAGCCCACAACGTTAGTCGTCCGTTATCCTTCGGCCTGCCTTCCTTCCCACACTCGCCACACCATGATCCATCCATCCATATCCATCCAATCCCACCTTGGACTGCCTGCTCTTACCTGGCCTACCTAGGTAAGGTATGTACTAGAGGCGTGGCATGGCATGGCGTGGAAGGTAAGGCAAGACAATGTAGGTACTTTCCCCCACCCACACACACACCCAAAGCAGCCCAGCCCAGCCCAGGGCATCTGCTTCTCACGCATTCCCATTCTTCTTCTGCCATACCATCCTCTACTTGTCCATCCCTCTCGTTTTCCCTTCAAACGACATAGCGAATCTTTCCCCCTCGACTTTGACGCGATCCAGCCTCGAACGTAGAATCGGGGTTTCTCACGCCTCTTCTCCTGATCGCAAATTTCCCCGTATTTCCGAGCTTCCCATCGCCGATTTTCGAGCCATAGTCCAATCCCGAGCAGTACAAATTCGACCAAGCACGAAATATCCACCCCCGCGCATTTGCCATCTGCGATTATCTATACCCTGTCCCTCTCTTTTTCGCTCGGTCGCTTGATCTCTCCAGCCTGATTTATCACGTCAAACCATCGACCCGACCCGACTCGGCTTGACATAACCCATCTCGACCAGCCACGGCTCTACCATATTGCGACTTCTCTCACCTCGTCATACTGTCGCGTTTGTCACCAGTCTTTGCTTTTTGTTCCGCTGTAGCTAGGGTCCCCTAATCAGGTCGCCAACCTTGCGACGCCTCGGTAGTCGAATCAGGACACCACCTATCAGATTTCGCGCGACACATACGGGACAACAACCGCTCACCACTTCCCTCGAGCGCCTGGCTAAGCCGTCCAGCCAGATGCTGTCGCTATGGATGGCTACTACTCTCCCCACCAGCAGCAGCAACAACAGCAACCACCTCAGCAGTTCCAACAACCTCGAATGCAGCAGAACCAGCAGAACCACATGCAGCACAATATGAACGACCCAACCTTCTATCAGGGAGGAGATTCTCTCGATGATATTGTGCGCGATAACCAAGACAAGCTATACCGCCGACAGAGCATGCCCCAAGCCTTTACTAACCCTATGGGTCACTTCCAGATGAATCAGCAGCAGCAGCAGCAAGGGCAAAGGCGGATGTCTTCAGTCGGCAACGGTGACATGATGACCTTTGGAACCGATAACGCCGACCTCAACTCGTACCAATTTAACCAACCACCCATGGGAGGGGGTTTTCCCACCATTAATACCTCCATCGGCATGGACCAAATGGGCAATTATATGACATCCGACCCTAATGACTATTCGACCATATCCCCTGATATGATGAGTTCTATGATGCCCTCTACCTTTGCTAGTATGAGCGTTGGAGCACAGATGGCCGGCAATGCCTCACCGATGAACCTTTACTCGCCATCCATGAGCCAGTTCCCACAAGGCCAACTGACACCTCAAGTTCAGGTTGGTAACGACTTCTCCATGGATCTTTCTCCAGATGCCAACTCCATGAATATGAGCCAATCCAACCCTCCCACGACGACCCCGATATCTGCTCCCACCAACAACGCCATGGATACCATAGAGGATTCGGGCGACAGTATGATGAACCACCAGGCTTTCAACAATATGAATGCTGGAGATAACAGCCAAAACTTACCTGCACTTTCTCGCCAAGTCTCAACTGCCTCCGGTTCTGTTGTTTCACCTCCACAGCAACACTCACACGGAGCCATGTCCTCTTCAACCGTTACTCATCCGACCAGCACTTCAGTTGCTACGACCCCATCAACTGGCGATGCCCCGAGAGACTCAAAGGAAAAGACGATATACTCAAAGAGTGGATTTGATATGCTCAAAGCTCTGTGGTTAGTCGCTACCCGTAAGAACCCACGCATACAACTCGGCGCTGTCGATATGTCCTGCGCCTTTGTCGTCTGTGATGTCTCCATGAACGATTGCCCTATTATATACGTTTCCGACAACTTCCAAAACCTCACCGGTTATAGTCGTCATGAAATTGTCGGCCAGAACTGCCGCTTTCTGCAGGCCCCAGATGGCAAAGTCGAGGCGGGCTCCAAGCGGGAGTTCGTTGATGATGGAGCCGTCTACAATTTAAAGAAGATGGTTCACGAAGGCAGGGAGGTTCAACAGAGTCTTATTAATTATCGAAAGGGTGGAAAGCCTTTCCTCAACCTTCTTACTATGATCCCTATCCCGTGGGACACTGATGAAATCAGATACTTTATTGGCTTCCAGATCGACCTTGTTGAATGCCCCGACGCGATCGCATCGAATCAAGACCTTGGTGGTGTAAAGGTGAACTACAAACACAGCGACATTGGCCAATACATCTGGACACCACCGCAATCCAGCCATTGGGAGCCTGATAACGGTCAGACGTTAGGCGTTGACGATGTCTCCACCCTGTTGCAGCAGTTCAGCCCCAAGGGTCTCACCTCTGACTGGCACAAGCAATCATGGGATAAGATGCTTCTCGAAAATACCGATGATGTGGTTCACGTTCTCTCGCTCAAGGGTCTCTTCCTATATCTCTCTCCGTCTTGCAAGAAGGTCCTAGAATATGAGGCTGCGGATTTGGTTGGCAACTCACTTTCAACAGTATGCCATCCATCTGATATCGTTCCTGTTACACGCGAGTTGAAGGACACAACAACCGGAAACCCTGTCAACATTGTGTTCCGAATACGCAGAAAGCACAGTGGTTACACTTGGTTCGAAAGCCATGGTTCACTGTTTGTCGAACAAGGAAAGGGTCGAAAGTGCATTATTTTGGTAGGCCGCAAGCGACCGGTGTTTGCTCTAAGTCGCCGCAATCTTGAAGCAAATGGTGGTATTGGTGATAGCGAACTCTGGACGAAGCTCTCGACATCGGGCCTGTTCTTATACGTCTCTTCGAATATCCGATCTCTTCTCGACCTCCAGCCTGATAGTCTGGTGGGAACCAGTATACAGGATCTTATGCGAAAAGAATCACGTCCCGAGTTTGGGCGAACGCTGGAAAAGGCGAGGCGTGGAAAAATTGTCACATGCAAACACGAGGTTCAGAACCGTAGGGGCCAAGTTTTGCAAGCCCAGACGACTCTGTACCCGGGTGACGCTTCTGAGGGCCAAAAGCCATCATTCTTGCTTGCCCAGACAAAGCTGCTTAAGGCATCGTCACGTAACCTGGCTCCCGCGAGCACCGGTTCCAGATCTCTCGCCGCAACCCCGAGATCCAGCAACGGCACCGAAAACCACGCCACGGGCCATATTTCACAGCCTGCCGGTGGTGCGTTAGCCCCCGGTAGCCAAGACGCTGCTTTGGCCTCGGAGGACAACATTTTTGACGAATTAAGAACGACGAAATGCTCTAGCTGGCAATTTGAGTTGCGGCAGATGGAAAAGGTCAACCGTATTCTTGCTGAGGAACTTGGCGGCCTGCTATCCAGCAAGAAAAAGCGTAAGCGAAGAAAGGGCGTTGGCAATGTCGTGCGAGACTGTGCCAACTGCCATACGAGAAACACACCCGAATGGCGAAGAGGACCAAGTGGTCAAAGGGATCTTTGTAACAGTTGTGGTCTCCGATGGGCCAAACAAGTACGCCTCTTCTATCTTCTATCAATTGTGACATTCATTAACATTTTTATCAGACTGGTCGGGTTTCTCCACGCAATTCTTCACGCGGGGCTAACACAGTAAATGGCGATGCTCGAAGCAAGAAGTCCAACTCTCCCTCGTCACCACTGCATAAAGAATTGTCAGCCGACAACTCCAAAGCGCAAACACCCAACGGTGAGAACGGCATAAACCCAGCCCAACTTACGAAGCAAAAGATAGAAAATGGAACATCAGCACCCAGCGGTGCCCCTTCAGCAACAGGGGTCAAATCATCGGCCGGAATGCCACCACTAAGCCATTCATCGATGTTGGGCGTCGGGCAGGCCTCGTCGATGGCTTCGATCCGAGAAGAACGTGAGACGAGTCAGCCTTGAGCAACAAGCATAATGCATTTCCCCCTCTTGATGTTTTCGATCCTCGATGTTGCAACTCGGCAAAGGATCTACGGAGCGTGGTGTCTTGATTAAACGGCATTTGTGATACCCGCCACTTTTCTTTCTTCACGATGGCCTCTGTTTCAGACCTGAGGCTCATGGATATAACAAAATATTTGTGACACCCGCGACTTGGGGCTCATATGATGGTGCTAAGCATAACGAGCTTGTCTGCTTTTATTTATTTGGGAGAGAGAGATAACCTCTCCGAGGTGTACGAGGCTCCGGGATTTTGGATTTGGGAATAGACACGATATACCTACAACATACACGAGGCGTTAAGGAATGGGATGGCATGGATACGACTTGGGCAGATCCTCCTGGCCTCGGTCCATGATACAGAATCTGCACTTTTCGACAAGGTTCATGGGTCGGGTGGCCCGGCTTTGATCTTCATGCTTCTACTCAACATAGAGGGCGGCCTGGATTTATTCGAATACTACTAGTACGGTTCCATGTTTAGCACGGCGGGGTAAGCATTGTCAGGAGCATGTAAGGGGCATGTCGCTTTGTACAGTGGTGTTAGTTGTATTTAGGGAAGACTTTTGCGTACATATACGTACTACAGAAGTAGCGAGGCGAAGCAAGGTCTAAAATAAGGAACAGATATGACAATTTGGATATTCAGCTTTGATGTGATGACTCGTCGATGTTCAGCTTGGCCACGTTACCCAAGTAAGGGGGAGGCTAGTAAGAAGAGTAACCCATGGTAATAATCCAACGCCCAACCACCAGTTTAGTGGTGAAAGATGATGGACAGGAATCTAGAGGATCCAATAATACATGTCAGTCTCAGCATTACTATTATCTCAAAGTCATATACTTTTTATTTTTGCACGTAGTTGGCACTATTAAATAAATCTACACCTACCTACCTACCTACCCACCCTAGAATGCAAACACCACCATTAATTTTACGAAGTACTTATACCTTTTGAGAGGCAACATGTCATCAGTGGCATGTGATGTGCAATCTTCTGACTTCAGGGTACAACCACCATGAAAGACAGATAATAGACTGACGTAGGTGGCTTCGCTGCTGACAAGGCTTGCATATGGATTGTGGCTGCATCGACAAGATAAAGACACTTCAGCATGAAATTTCGGTCTCGAGATACAGATTTCAACAAGATAGGATACTTGATTGTGCTAAAGACTGTTACTAGTGATACGTCTTTTGTCTGCCACAGAACCCTCGACTAAAGACTTGACATGGCATAATTGGGCATCGATTGTGTCGAAACACATATCAGAAGTCCGTGGCTGAAGATAGAGAATAACTGGATGGACTCTAGTAGATTGAGAACAGATCAGATCTATCGAGAGATATGTGCAATTCTAAATTTACTCGAGTCAATTGGGTATAAGCCAAGATTTCCTCAAAGCTCGTCCTTTGTATGCACTTCGTCCTCCATCGTCCTGCTCTTTGGGTCCTTCTCATTCTCATCTTCAATACCCTTGCGTCGACGATCCAGCGCCGCAATATCCTCATCGTAGACAGTCCATTCTGGGACCTGCCTCCTTGCGCGGTCAAGTTTGGGCTCCTTCGTCTGAGGGTTGTTACACAAGTCGATGGTACGCGCCTGGGCCAGACTCTCGTCGCTGCACCACGTCTCACACCAGAGCCACTCCTGAGGAAGACTGTGGATTGGGATTGTGAATTGCATGTTGTTCGGCAGATCCTGGTCCAGGTTGGACAAGCTGTTAGGGTCAGCTGAGAGTGCGTGGTACTGCTGTCGAAGGCGGTCCCCTGCTGCCAGCTGGCGGAACCGGTTAAGATCAACAACGTAAAGGGCTGAGATATGGTACGGCAGCCCACGAAGATAGTTCGCCCAGTAGCCCTGTTTCCAGAATCTGAAGCCTTCCATTTCAGTGCGCGAATCGCACATGGGCGTGAAACCGTACGGAGCGCCTTCCAGGTCATGGTTCACAAGGTCAATCATATCAGTGCGAACGATTTGATCAGCATCGACAAAGATGACCTTGTCAAGGGAGAGCGGAAACAATACATCAAGGAACAGGATCTTGTAACCCCAGATCTCACGCTGCTTCTCTTTTTGTTGGCGAAGCCAGTGAGGCCACTTGTAAGTAACCATCTCGTACTTGAAACCATACTCAGCGGCCATATGAGGAATGAATTCCTTGAACGAGGGAGATAAGAACTGCTCAATGAACCAGAACTTGACGGTGTGCTTCGTGTTGCGCATAACCGATACCATCATGATGTTGAGCATGCGCTCGTACAAGTGGCCACTGGCAACACTGAAGATGTTGATTTCAGCATGTGCTTCGGCTGAAATCTCCTTGAGCGACTTGGCCCCTCCGAGAAGACTTTCGGCAAACTTGAGGCCCTTAGCAACAATTCCGCTGTCTTCACTATCTGCAGATTCCAGTACATCGACCTCTTCCATTCCTGGCTTGCGGTTGAGACGAGGATACAGGGTCGTACCCTTGAAGTCCATGAGGGCGATTTCCGTGCCTTCGTCTCCGGGAACAGGAGCATATCCGTGAGCACCGACACTCTCGATGGTGAAGATTTTCGACGTTCGGCCTTGCTTGAGTTGAATGTTGTAGAAACCAGGGTTTGCCTTAAACTGGAAGTAGCCCAGATTGGCCATGACTATGGTATCTGTGATAAGGGGATCCTTTTCCGTCGCCAGGGTCAATTGCGCACCTCTTGGTGCACCTCGCTTGCCATCCCTGGAGTGACCCTCAATTAAGATGTTTTCCAGTTCGTAAACCACATTGATGTCGGCTTTGACAGAGCTCAGTTTGATGTTGTCTAGATCCTGTACAGACTCTTTAGCAGCCACTAGCCAAGCCGGAGGCACATCCATGCCTGCTGTTAACAGAGCCTCAGAAGGAAGGCCTTTGAAAGTCGCCTTAGGGCTCTGAACATGGCCAGCCTGATCAAAAGAAGGCTTTGAGTCAAGTACGTAACGGAAGAATCGCGTAATGGGGAGTTCTCCGACTACCTCCTTCGGATTCATGAAGAGCTTCAGATACACTCCATCGAGCTCAGATAAGACCTTGAGAATGGGTGCCCATCTCTGACCTTGCTCACTAGTAGGATTCAGGAGACCGGCGATATGAATACTTGCAGTTTCAGGATTGCCGACTTCAATAGCGCTATGAGTTGAGTTCCAAGTATTGTACATAGAGCTTCGAATGGACGGAGCCGACTCGAAGATGCCTTGAGGGAGATCGGAAATAGTAGAGAGTGCCGTGATAGAGGTGAGCTTGGCGGCTGCAATGGGGTCGGAAAGCTTAGCTTCGAAACCAAGGTCCTTGATCGCAGCATAAACAGGAAGGATTCTATTTCGCTGCTCAAATTCCAAGAGCTGTTGCAAATCGTCCTCCTTGAAAGACACATCGGAAGGCAGGGGACCGACGACTCGGCCGTTGAGGAGTAGTCCCTTTGTTCCAGGTAGAATGTTCGAAGCAGAGAGGAAGTCGGCAAGCGCAGTGCCAAGGCCATCATTTTCAGCTGTCCAGGACGCCTCAAGAATGGCTTTCAGATCATCCTTACTCTTCATCTCAGCAAGCTTGCCTTCGTTAAGCTTGAAAGCGCCATTGATGGCATGAGCCTCTGCGGATGACGGCGGGTTGTGAACAAGGTCAAGCCGAACGCCATGATTCTTGCGCTTGAACTCAAGGGCAGCAAGAAGAAGATCTTGCCCATCATCGGCTGCAAGGTCGGCGACGACTGTGAGCACAGCCCAGCTTTCTTTGGAAGCCTCCGAGTCTGAAGGAAGGACGGCAATGTTGTTGAACAGTCCTGCAAAGTCCTTATGAAGCTTGTTGACATCAACAATTCGAAGAGCCTTCTCATCATCAGGAAAGATGTATGTGTTGCGCTTGGAAAGAGCGTTACGGAGGAAGAGATCTGAAACAGGCGTCCCCTCTTCAATTTGTCCAAAGTACACAGCCTTTTGGATTGCTTGTTGATCCTCGGTTAATCGCTGACCCATGGCCTGAACCCACGACTTCTCACGTGGAATAGCCAGACCATTTACAAAGACAGGACGTACGGCAGTGTCAGCATTGAGTCGGCTAGCCCAAGCCTTGCTTGCTTTCACCTTGTGCTCATAAGTCTCGGCTTCGAGAATCTCAACCAATGTCATTTTGGTGGCTCCTTGTAGTGTTTCTCGTCCATCAATAGCCCTAGTAAAAGCCTTCTTGTTGGCTGCGCCTTCTGGCCCCTCTTCACTCTCTTGGAGATAAGTAATGAGGGACTCGAATCCATACGTTTCCATCAAATGATAAACAACCTTGGCCTGAGCAGCAGAAGCAGGCGTAGTGGCTAAGGGGAGGATGCCGAACCTCAAGGTGACACCGCGTTGCATGAACTGGGCTAGTTGACCAAATGCTCGCCCATCCTCAATATTGGTGAAGTCTACTGGTGCCACAACGTGGAAAAGGTTAAGAGCCACCTGCGGAAGTTGTCCAGGATATGTACGGTGAAGGAGCTATGAAGTCGTTAGTGGTATGATCTCAAGGGGCAATCTTCTTACATACTGCTGTCAAATCGCTTGGGAGCTTCTGGTATCGAGCGTCCTTCTCGAGGTCGTTCAGCCACAAGAGCGCTTTACCATCCTCCAATCGATCTGTCCAGTCGAACCTTGGTGGTTCATCCTCAGCCTTGGAACTGGCAACTTCAGAATGTCCAAGAAGTGAATTAGCCTGTTGACCATTGAAACCAAGATCACGGACCCCGTCGATTAGCTTGCGCTCACGGCGAATCATCTCAATGAGCGTAAATGGCTCAATTTGACGCTCAATAAGTTGGACACCATTCATCCAGAGAAAGTTGATGCCACTGGGAATACCGGCAGCAACATTTTTCTCCTGCTCTGCAGCGAACTCCTTTGCGACTTCATGAGTGGCAATCGATGCTGAGAACTTGGGGAAATCCTGGGTCGATTTGACTAAAGCATCGAGAGGATTTTCACTATTTAGAATGAACGAAGCAGTCTTCAGGCCTAAAGATGCTAGCTCGGAGGTTGAGAGAGGTTTCAAATCAGCAACCTCTTCATCTGTATCAAGATCGACGTCGGCTGCGACAGGTTTCTGTTTGCTTTCCTGGCTGGTTTCACGATCATCAATAACGATGTAGTCAGTTCTCTTCAGGTCCAGCTTCACACCATAGCCGCTCACAGACAAAGGAGTATCGGGAGCCCCTGCGCTTCGTCGATACCGCAGTCTATATGAAATATCTCCCTGCTTGGCAGCTTTGGAGAGCGCGATGTGGAAGGGGCCGAAAGAGGCAGATGTTGGGTCCGTATAGAGAATGGCATCTTTTCCAAGTCCCAGGACTCGATCAAACGGCAACAGGTTGGCTTGCCTATTCTCGGGTTAGGGCCGTGGTGTCCAAAGCAACCGAAACAGCTTACCTTGCAGAGAATTCACCTCCCACGGCTTTATCGAGAGTTTCTGAGCAGTATTTCTTGCTATCAATCAACGCCCATGTCGAGCAATCCTCGTTGGTGTCTCCTTGGGGAACTGGATCGACAGCTGTAGTGTAGTATTGGTAATGTGCTTCTATTCGTGGTGCGGCGGTACGTAGTGAAAGAGCAAGCTTGAAAGTTGAGAGGGCTTCTGGTTTAGCGATATGCCCGTCTTGCTGAAGAACCTCGAGGAAACGGCCGTAGAGCTCTGCATCTGAATTGGCTGATTGAAAGTGACCACCAGCAATCTTGTCAAGCAGCGGGAAGTATGCTGTTGAGTTTTCCCCAGCGGCAGTTTCTCTATTAAATGTCAGAAGCAATATCATAGGGAGCTCACTAGAAATAGTATAAGCTTACAGAAGTTCAAGCAAATATGGAGCACGAGGAAACGCTGCATTCATTCCCACGTTGACTGACGGGGATGCCAAAGCAGCTGTAGCAGCCATCAGGGCCATAGCCAGGTATTGAGAAAGGCAAGGCATATTTGCGGTCTACGCAAAGCGCTGCATATAGCAAGTACTTGATATTGAGAAGCTGGAGCCTCCTCGTGATGGAGGGGCAAAGGACAGCTCTCCAAAGAAAGCTTGGACAGGACAGCGACGACGTAGAATTAGGCACGCAATGGTAGCGCAATTCTTATCTTGGGCGTCTTCAAAGAACCCAAGCACACTCAAGATGTTTTCTACGTGCGGCAGACTCTCAATCGCCAGGCATCAACTCCGTTGTAAGTCAAAGACAAGACAAAGAATGCTTAGCTTTTTAGAGGTAAGTAAGCCTAGAGTCGAACAGCGTCAGTGTCACTGAGACCCAGGAGCTAAGGTACCTAGGTAGCTGGTTAAATTGGGTTTAGCACCTGAGCTGATACTGACAGACAAAAAGACAGGAGCTCATCCCTCGACCGTCCGTCTTTCCTTACGTGGCAGAAACGATACCCCCTGCATCTTTCACTCTTCAGCCACATTCAGGGAGCAGGTCCCCAGTTTTCTTACCCTGTCACAAACAGCCCCTCCATTCGGGGGAACAATGTTGCGTTCCATTGCGGTGGCTTTGCAGCTGCGCTCCCCCAGTATGATAGCCCACAATTGAGCATCGTGTTCAATTGCCCAAGCCTAAGCCTAGGTACCTCAGGAGTTCGCTTCGTTGGCCAGCATTCAACTCAACTAACTTACGTCTCCCTTTCGCTCTGACCTCCCGTATACCTCGACAAGCCCGCGCTGTGCTGGTCAGCTCGCACCCGAATCTCGCGATCCAGCTACACGCAAGGCGAATACCTGCTTTCTATAATCCGCTTCTGGGCGCCTCGAATTGTTCCACCCCTTAATGCTCGAAGCTGCGGCTTCACCTCCCCGCCAATATGCAGTCCTCCCCGGGAATGTTGACCAAGGTAGATTGCGATGCAGTTGCTTTGCTTCGCTTACTTGTGATCACTGACACTCCCCTTTCCACAGTTCGAGTCTAAGTCCTCGCGAGCTAAAGGCATTGCCTTTCACCCCAAGAGGTTCGTTGTCCGACGTCGCTGAACCGCATTGCAAGCTTTAGAGCTGACAAGTTATAACCAGACCATGGATCCTGGTGTCGCTACACTCTTCTACCATTCAGCTCTGGGATTACCGAATGGGAACTTTAATTGACCGTTTCGAGGAACACGATGGTCCTGTCCGTGGTGTCGACTTTCACAAGACACAACCGCTTTTCGTCTCTGGCGGTGACGACTACAAGATCAAAGTCTGGTCTTACCAGACTCGACGATGTCTCTTCACCCTCAACGGCCATCTCGACTACGTCCGAACCGTCTTCTTCCATCACGAGCTTCCCTGGATTCTATCAGCATCTGATGACCAGACCATCCGGATATGGAACTGGCAGAACCGCTCTTTGAGTATGTCAAGATTGCTGTCTTGGTCTAATAGCCGACAATGCTGACTTATTCCTAGTTTGCACCATGACTGGTCACAACCACTATGCCATGTGCGCCCAATTCCACCCTAAGGAAGACCTCGTTGTCTCTGCGTCGCTCGATCAGTCCGTTCGTGTTTGGGACATTTCCGGTCTCCGAAAGAAGCACTCCGCCCCTACCTCGATGTCTTTCGAAGATCAAATGGCGCGCGCCAACCAGAACCAGACCGATATGTTTGGAAACACTGATGCTGTCGTCAAGTTCGTTCTCGAGGGTCACGACCGTGGCGTCAACTGGGTCGCTTTCCATCCCACCATGCCCCTCATTGTTAGTGCTGGCGATGATCGTTTAGTGAAGCTGTGGCGCATGAGCGAGACCAAGGCTTGGGAAGTCGATACGTGCCGAGGACACTTCCAGAATGCATCTGGATGTCTGTTCCACCCTCATCAGGACTTGATCCTATCTGCTGGAGAGGATAAGACCATCCGTGTATGGGACCTGAACAAGCGAACCGCTGTTCAGTCTTTTAAGAGGGAAAATGATCGCTTCTGGGTCATTGCGGCGCACCCTGAGATCAACTTGTTTGCTGCTGGTCACGATAATGGTGTGATGGTATTCAAGTTGGAGCGAGAGCGCCCTGCCTCAGCCGTTCACCAGAACCTACTCTTCTACGTCACTAAGGAGAAGCACGTCAAGTCGTATGACTTCCAGAGGAACATCGAGAGCCCTACGCTCTTGTCGCTCAAGAAGCTTGGCAGCGCCTGGGTAGCACCCCGGACATTGTCCTTCAACCCCGCAGAACGATCCATCCTCGTTACCTCACCTGCTGACGGCGGATCTTATGAGCTGGTTAACCTTCCCAAGGATGGTTCTGGCGCTATCGAGCCTGCTGAGTCTAAGCGTGGTTCTGGAAGCTCTGCCATTTTCGTTGCCCGTAACCGATTTGCCGTTCTCAACACCGCCAACCAGACCATTGATATCAAGGATCTTTCCAACAACACTACCCGATCTTTCAAGCCCCCCACTGGAACTACCGATATCTACTTTGGAGGTACAGGCAACCTTTTAATCATTGCTCCTACTTCCGTCTACCTCTACGACATCCAGCAGAAGAAGAGTACTGCTGAGCTCGCTGTCAATGGTGTCAAGTATGTTATTTGGTCTAACGATGGCCTCTACGCTGCTCTTCTAAGCAAGCACAACGTCACAATTGTGTCCAAGACCCTCGAGCAGGTCAGTACTCTTCATGAGACTATTCGTATCAAGAGTGCCACTTGGGATGATGCTGGCGTTCTGCTCTACTCCACCCTTAACCATGTAAAGTATACTCTGCTTAATGGTGATAATGGTATCGTCCGAACTCTCGACCAGACTGTGTACCTGGTCAAGGTCAAGGGCCGTAACGTATACTGCCTCGACAGAGCTGCCAAGCCCCGTATTCTTCAGGTTGATCCCACGGAATACCGGTTCAAGTTGGCCCTTGTCAAACGCAACTACGAGGAAATGCTGCACATCATCCGAAACTCCAGCCTCGTTGGCCAATCGATCATCTCATATCTTCAAAAGAAGGGTTACCCTGAAATTGCCCTCCAGTTCGTTCAGGACCCCACCACTCGATTTGATCTGGCTGTCGAATGCGGCAACCTGGATGTTGCTGTTGAGATGGCCAAGGAACTTGACAAGCCCAAGTTCTGGACCCGTTTGAGCACAGAAGCATTGGCACACGGTAACCATAAGGTTGTTGAGATGTGCTACCAAAAGCTCAAGCAGTTTGATAAGCTTTCCTTCCTATATCTCGCTACTGGTAACCAATCTAGGCTTGCTCGCATGGCTAAGATTGCCGAGCACCGTGGTGATTTCACCTCGCGCTTCCAGAACGCACTTTACCTTGGAGAGGTTGAGGACCGTATCCAAATGTTCAAGGAGATTGATCTTTGTAAGTTTCAAGCCAAGTCAATTTCAAGGAATGCTTAACTAACAAAATTTTAGACCCCCTTGCCTACATGACTGCCAAGTCTCATGGTCTGGAGGAGGAATGTCAGTCCATCCTGGAGGCCACCGGTCTGACTGAAGAGGACCTCACCTTGCCAACCCTTGGAGAGCCCTTGTCTGTCCGCGAGCCTGTTGTGCATACTTTCGAGTCTTCTTGGCCCACCAAGGCTACCTCGCAGTCCTTCTTTGAGAAGGCCCTGCTTGGCCAGGTTGAAGGTCTTTCCCTGGAGGATGAGCCTGCTGCCGCCAATACAGGCTTTGGGGACGCCATGGAAGATGACTCGGCTGCCAAACGCAACGGCGCATTGATCGATGATGACGATGAGGATGCTGCCGGCTGGGATATGGGAGACGATGACGTTCCCGAGGCTGATAGTGACTTTGTCAATGTTGAGAGCGTCGACGCTGGTGGTGCTGCCAGCAGCGAGGCAGATATGTGGGCACGAAACTCACCATTGGCCGTTGATCACGTTGCTGGCGGATCATTTGAGACTGCTATGCAACTTCTCAACCGACAGGTCGGAGCTGTCGACTTCGCCCCTCTCAAGTCTCGATTCCTGGAGGTCTACTCAGCATCCAAGACTTTCCTTCCCGCTTCTGAGGGCCTGCCGCCTTTGATCAACTATGTCCGCAGAACTCTCGATGAGACAGATCCCCGAAAGGTCCTCCCGATTATCCCCCGAGATCTCGAGCACCTTGCTTCCAACGACCTGCAAGCGGGCTATGACTCGATGAAGGCTAACAAGCTCGAGGCTGGTATCGGCATTTTCAAGGGTATCCTTCACTCCATCCTTGTCAATGCCGTGTCAAGTGAGGACGAGGTCGCTGAGGCGAAGAAGCTTATTACCTCGGCCAGTGAATATGCTGTCGCCATGAGCATTGAGCTTTCCAGGAGACAATTGGGTGCTCCTGATGTCGTGGCTAAGGACGCGGAGAAGCTCCAGAGGAGTTTGGAACTGTCAGCGTACTTCACTATCCCCAAGATCGAGGTTCCTCACAGACAGCTCGCTCTGCTCAGTGCTATGCAGCTGGCTATTCGCAACAAGAACTACAACTCTGCTTTGAGCTTTGCTAACCGGATCATCGCCAATGGCGGTGCCACCAAGATTGTAGAAAACGTAAGTGATATGCAATTTCTGATGCTTGCTCCAGTTGTTGACCAAAATGTAACAGGCCAAGAAGACCAAGGCTCAGTGCGAGCGCAATCCCAACGATGCTATTGAAATTGAGTTCGACCAGTTCGCCGAGTTTGATGTGTGTGCAGCCAGCCATACCCCTATCTATAGCGGTACTGCATATGAGGAGTGTGCCTTCGATGGCTCCAAGTATCACACCAAGTACAAGGGCAGTGTCTGCAGGGTGTGTGAAGTATGTGAGATTGGCAAGCATGGAAGCGGGTTGAAGCTGTTCGCCTAGACTGGGTAGAGCATGGTTGAATAAGGTTTAATGACGGGAGCGCATAGTTGGAATTGGGAGTTTCGAGTCAACGATGCACAAAAAGGAGCCAGGTAGACGAGGTGGAAAGTCTAGGGCTTTAAAAAGGTTGGACTTGGACGACTGGTTGATAGAGCGATGGCAAAGGAGTCATGTCTTCGTAGTTGCAACTTAGCCTGATTATACGCGAGAAGCACAAGATCAAGGAATCACGTTTAAAGACTAGATGCTTGACGTTTGTTTTGAGACTCGCCTGGCTGACGAGCTCATCAATTGAATTAATCGTACAGCAACCGTTGGTCCCCTCTACTAGTCTATGGTTGTCTTCACTTTGCTCTCGCCAAGAATTCTGCCCTGATAGCTCCATTACACGATCGTCTCAAGCTCACGTGCGTAGCCCAGGGCGTTTTCTATCACCATCTGACTCATCTCCTTGTTTTGGTCGCCATCCTCGCCTTCAGCAGTATCAGGGAAATAGATGTTGCCATCACGGACGATCCAGCCACGGTGGTGAGCGAAAGAGATAACGTCGCCCTCCGAGTCCAGGAAGAGAAGGGACTTTGTGGAACTGATAGGAAGGCTAGGGTATGCGCGCTCGCTGCTAGAAGCAATCTCGGAGCGGATCTGGTTCTTGAGGATCTACAACCGAGTCAATATTGGCTACTTGGGCGGCGGAATTGGAATGAATATGCAAACTTACTTCTGAGAATACGCTATACTCATCGCAGGGCACCTCGCTGCTCTTCATGGCCTTCCATACCCGGTCATAGGATCCTTCCATCAACCATCTCTCTAGACGAATAGGATAGCCAAGGTATCGGTCGCTCTCAACGTCACCGCCACCACCCTCTCGGTTCTCCAAGCTCTCGAGCTCAGTGTGGAACTCAGCATATCGACCCTGCGTCAAGAGCAGAAGCAAGCTCAGACCAGTGACCTTGTTGCGCTCGGCCAAGTTGGGAGGGAGAACAGCAGCTGGAAGCTCGTAGAAGGGCTGAAGCTGCTGGACGTAGCGGGTGAAAGCTTCGGGGTTGCGGGCGCGGATGGCGAATAAGGCACCCTGTTCGTAGGTCTCGCGGGCGAGAGGCAGAAGATTTGTCGGGGTTGAGGGAGCGGGTGTAAGGGCGTTGAGCTTGAGGAGAGCGAGTTTAGCCTTTGAGAGGAGGGCGTTGGCATCGGTATAGCTCATAGAGGGGGAATGCTTGAGCTGGGAGATAATCTGGGCGAGATTGCGTTCGGCCATGGTGGGCGACGGAGTTGTCAACGATTTAATATGCTGCAGTTGATGTTTCGCAGGTTGTATTTGTATGGTGACCTTGTGGGAAGAAGCGATCAAAGTCGTGGTGTTGTTTGTGGTTGGCAGTGTTGATGATGATACTGGATCCAATTCAAGCTTCACCAGGCTGCATCCAGTGACGCGAGGCCACGGCTCATGCCTGTGGTTGCTGCGAGGTCGCTTTGTTGCAGGGATCACCGGGGGGGAGATATTCCGTTCCGCCGCCGGCTTTCACCGTCAAAGGATCATGTATCACAACTATGAACAGAAAGCTAGAAAGTTCAAAAAGTTTCGACATGGTAAATTCTTTGAATTCTCATAGAACCATAGAAATCTGTGTCTGATTTAAAGCTAATATTCATTCATGGTTTGCACTTCTCGCCATTTCTGACATTGACCTTGACATGCTTGATGAAAGTTCAACGCTTACAGTAAGGAGCATGTCTATTTCAGCGTTGCCCATGACAAAGTATTCTCAGATGTGCTTTGACATGCGAACTTGCAGTCGTGGTTCGCCTGCAGTGGTGTAGTAACGATTGATAGCACATATTACATTGATTCACGACATGTAGTTACTTGCATCACCACTGGAGCCTCACGTGGCTCTCGGCGGAGTGTGGTAATTTCTGTAAGGCGTTCATTTGTGCTTGTGTTCGTGGAGATTTTACATATACTCCGACGTGTGACTTTGATATTAACTGAATAAAATACTGATCGTCAAAAGCCATCAAGTCAAAACGAACAGCCCACTTTATCCCGTTCTTATATCTAGTCCCAGGATTGAGTACCTATCCCAGATAAACGGACGGATCTCAAAATAGTAACTGGGGCTGTGGCTGAGTAAACGCATCCATATACAGCCATTGGATGCAACGAAAGTCGTTAAATCGGCGCGCTCGGAAACATTCGAGTGATTGCCTGGTCGCAAACGAAGAATCCGACCAAACACCGCTTAGAAGATGTTGAACTGTCCAAGGGGCGATGCTAAAGGCAAGGCACCCATGGTAGTCAGCCGCTCGAAGCTATTGAATTGCCCCTCACCAAGTCTGCCTGTGGCTGTCCTCCACCTCAAATTCGAGAAGCAGGCGAAGATGCCAAGGTTGAAACCACTACCTTATGCCTAGATTACTAAGATAATCAGCTTCATCATCAACTGCAAGGTGACGGGCGCTATATCTGCCTTGTGGCGTTTGTGCACTTATTTGATACACCCAGGCTGCGGTGTTCAGCCATAGATACCGTCTAATCCTGTCGGAATTGATAGGGCAGGGAGTTGCCGTTTCGTGGCACCCGCCTTAATTTCCAGTGTAAGCTCCCTCACATCGCAGGGCAAGAGGTGCAGTACCTAAGAGTAGAACGCCCAGATGTATCTGACGTCGAAGACCTTGGACGTGTATAGTACCCTTAGTACCTACTTATTATTTCTTCCGTCAACCCTCTTTCATATCTCCTACCATCCATCCTGTTCCTTTTCTCTGTGCCAGTTTCCTTTCAACTCCAGTATAACCAGATCTCGAACCTGAAGCTGCCCTTCCTTTCGCCAACTCTCACACTAATCTGATCGATCGACAGCGGTTGTTTAATCTCCTAGGAGGCTGACAACTCGAAACGAGAAGCTCCGTCGAAGGAACAGGAACTGGAGCAAGATCCCTGCTGCGATCCAGAATCACATTGCATCACATCCATTAGTTTCCGGCACTCGTCTTTTGGCATAGAACAGTACAGCCCAGCTACCGCCAACATTAATTCCAGCATCAAATTCATCGCCGCGCATCGCATCACATTGCACGACGTACCAGCCTCCGTTCAGCTCGCTTTTCCCCACGCACCTTTGGCTGTCTATTTGGGTGCGCCCCGCTCTTCGAACAGCTCTCACGCCCACGCCCATCTCAAGTCGCAAGTCCCAACCTGCCCACAGCCCAAGCCAGGGTTCCTTGTGCTGGCTAGTGGTAGTGGTGTCACAGATCTAGCTCCAGCTTCTTACGGGTTGTGACTAGAAACACCAGACGGGCGAATACATAACGAAGGCATCAGGCCCTCGACTGGCCGTGGTCTAGTCGATTCCGACACTTTCTATATTCTGTCCTTATTCCTCGACTTCACATTCCACTCAGCCGCAACCTGTTTCGTCACTCGTGCTTCCGACCGCGATGGCCAGCTATCAGCAATATGCACAGCTCGGCAAGAAAGCTAACAACTCAGCCGCTGCTGGCAATTCATCATGTAAGCAATCATCATGCTCTCGTCATCCTCTTTTTTCTCCCCCCCTCTATGGTATTCCCCTCGTAAGAGCTGATATGCAGGGAGCAGCGCCGAAGCGTTATGGCGATACTCTATTTGCCTAGTTGATGTGCTTGCTTGCTTGATGACTGATGGTCAACTTTGAATATTTGACCTTGGACCCTTGTTTACACCCCCGAGAACTCAAAAAATGCAAGATAGTTCACAATGCCTGAAATGCGACTTGGACGCCGGCTGAGATACCACTTTGAGATACCCACCCGCTGGCTGTACGACATGTCACCTAGTCTACGCAAGCCAACGTTCCGTTCCTGAAAGCTCCAGCGCTGATCATTCGAGACTGGTGTGCTATTTACGGCTGCCGCCCAGTGCACTGCCTGGCACTCAAGGCCGCCAAGCCACTATGGGTCTCAGACAAGCAGCGTGTCAGGGTGCAATTATGCCTGAACATTGGATAACGATAGTCTGTCTCCCTCCGACCGAAAAATATGTACTGTGTCAACGGATATTGCAAATCTCAACGCAATATTCAAGCATCGCCATCTGAATTACGCAAGGTCAAACTTAGAACCTCTCCTTACTGTCTCAAATTACACGGCAGTTGTATCCTCGCTCATACATAAGAACCGAAATCTATCTTCAGCTTCAGTTGGCCCCGCGAACGAGTTAGCGTTGGATATCCCCTGTAACAGGACCCTTGCGCTTGATCACCAGCCCCTGAAGAGGATTGGGCCGGGCCTCTTTACAGCATCCCCGCTGCATTATCGTTACTTCTGGAACCCCTCCATCATTGGGCTTCGCTTCAGGGTATCGCATTCTACTTGATTCTCGAACCTGGATTATTTGAACCAACTCCCTACCGCAAATTAGCTCTGGAAACCTTGAATTGGAGCAGGGACTACTGCTACTAATCAGTCGATCAAGCAAGCAAGCACTCAACCCAGCGAACTGACCGAGCCCGTGCCTAACGCACGCGCAGTATAAACAGCCTGCTGTTTGCTGGTTCGAGGCAAAGAGGGGTCACGCCGCTGCTTCTGCAGTCATCGATGACCGCGCCCCGTCAGCTCTTACATTCGTTCGCTGTGAACGAGAACAAGGGCCCCCTTCTTTATTCGTCTTATCCCCCCGACCCTCTTGCTGACATCTTACGTCCTTTTCGCGATAGACGGCCAGCGAACCGAGATGGCTCCCCCACAGTTAGGCGCGACATTTGTCCCCGGCGGCTTCGATGATTATTATATGCCAGAAGTCGTTGCTCCGTCCCCTCAAAGGTATGTCTCTTGGCTCTTCCCCCTTAATCCCATTTCCGGCACGGTCTCCAGTTTCTATTTCCCAAATCTCCATGCTCCTTTCTCCTATATAAATAAAGCTTGCCAGCACCGGATGCGGTTGTAACGGTGAAAAGGTGGGGCATGCTGACGATTCTTTGTTGTTGTTGTATCTAGGGTAACCCCTCAGGTCCCTCAAAATATGCAAGAGGACCTCCAGCGCATGGAGCTTGAGGCTACTTCTGTTGAACCACGATCACAAACCGATTCAGGCCCAGGTCCTCGTCACTCTCGTGAACCGTCGCTCTCTACTTACACCAATCCTCGGGGAGCCGACCCGCCCAGGCCCCAGCCGGCAACACAGGTCTCAAGCGACGACATCCGAGCATACCAGTCCACCGATAAGATCTCCGAGAGTCTTAGCACCATGAGCTTCGACGCCCCCTCATTTTCGCCTTTTCCCAAGGTAAAGGGCGATAACATCCCCCCAACTGACGAGGAAAAGGAAGAGATTCTGTGGAATGCACGCAAGCATGTTCTTCACTCACAGAATGTTTCAATGCAAATTACGTGGGCGCGCGACGTCCTTACTTGGGCCGACATTTCCCAAGAGTCCATGATACGCGAATATGGCGAAAAGGCCCGACCTGCGACGCCCCGCATAGAACACGAACTCCGAGTCGATGCAATCAACATTATTACCTACTTGTCGCAGCAAGAACACCCCGAAGCACTATACATGCGCTCAAAATGGCTCGAATTTGGCAAGTTTGGTAACCGTGTTGACAAGCGCGAGGCTTATATCGGCTACAAGCGCGCCGCAGAACTCGGTCATGGACGATCCGAGTATCGCATGGGCATGTTGTACGAGCAGTCTAATGACATGTCCAAGGCGAAGGAGCATTACTACCGCGGTCTTTCCCTCAAGGACTCAGCCTCGTTGTACCGAATGGGCATGATGAGTCTTTTAGGTCAGCATGGCGAGACGAAAGATTACTCGACTGGTCTGGAGCGGATACAGGCCGCGGCCGACAGCTCCGACGAAGACGCCCCTCAGGGTGCTTATGTTTACGGTATGCTCATAGGACGCGACTTACCGGACATAACAATCCCCGAGGGCCTGTTGCCCAACAATCCATTGACGACAAAGATGTATATCGAGAAGTCAGCTTATCTTGGGTTTGCTAAGGCCCAACTCAAGATGGGCCAGGCATACGAACTCTGCCAGTTCGGATGTGACTTCAACCCGTCTTTCTCTCTTCACTACTACGGCCTAGCAGCTAAGCAAGGGCTTCCCGAGGCAGCCCTTGGTGTGAGTCGATGGTTCCTGTTTGGCTACGAGGGCGTTTTCAAGAAGAACGAGTCGCTCGCGTACAAGTATGCTCAAGAGGCTGCTGCCGCTAAGCTACCGACAGGAGAATTCGCCTTGGGCTACTACAACGAAATAGGCATCCATGTTGAGAAGAGCTTGTCAGAAGCTAGAAAGTGGTATCAGCTGGCCGCCGATCACGGCAATCAAGACGCCCTTGGCCGACTCGATTCTCTAGACGAGAATAACACTCTGTCTAAATCTGACCACGAAACTACCACACTGACCCGCATCAAGTCGCAACACGGATCCCAGCGAGGCAAGCGCCCCGATCGCTTCAAGCAGCCACAACAAATGCCTACTCTCAGTGAAGGAAGTGCCCCTGCTTCACCTTCACTGGACGGACCGGGTTATCCCAAGCCACAGGATCCGCAGTCCAATCCCTCTCTCGGAATACGGCCCACCATCGTTTCGGAGCACGTCAACTTCCCAGACCCCTCGCGAGCTTCTTTTGTACTCCCTGCGGCAACGGACAGACCTCCTGCCTTCAATGTTAGATTGGATGCCAACCAAGGCCCAGTGCGACCCCAATCGGCAGCTCCCTACCCCGAAGATGACCGACCACCACCCCTGACAGTTCGTTCCAAGTCGACCGCACCTTACCCTGAGGACGATACCCAAGGTCCTACCTCTCCTCGTTTCAATCAAGGCGGACGCATGGGACCCCCTTCAGGACCCCCGTCAGATCGCCCATCAAGTGCTTTTGGCATCAAGCCCCAATCAGGGGGTCCTCGTCCTATGCCGCAATCTCAGTCGATGGGCAATCTTCACCCTGGAGGTCCAGGAGGTCCCGGCCGACCCGACCCTCGCAACAGGGCTGCATCCACTGGATGGGAAGGCCAACAAGGACCCGGAGGACCCGGAGGACGTCCTTCTCCTTATCCAGAAGACAACGGAGCTCCGTACGGCGGGATACAAAAGACACCAACCGGTGGCCAATACTCACCGGGCTTGCAAAACCCTCAGTCCCAAAACTATGAACGCTTCTCTCGCGTACCTGGAGCTAGTGGGCGCCCCGAGCGTGGGAGCTCTCTTCCCCAGAATCAGCAGCAACAATTACCACCTCAGGCGAACCGACCCCCACGAACGTCAAGTGCTCAGCCGCCAATGGTGTCTGGTGGTGCCGGCCCAGGCGGCAGGCCGTCTCCGGGACCTTATGGTGGACCTCAAGGAGGGCCTCAAGGGGGCCCTGCTGGTCCTCCAAGAACTGGAAGTGCACCTCCATCACAATTTCAGCGGCCCGATAACAGGCCGAGCCCTGCTCCCAGCGCTGCAACGATGCCACCAAAGGGAGCAGGTAAACAGGGACCTGCAACGTTTGAAGATATGGGTATCCCACAAGGAAAGCAGGACAGTGACTGTGTAAGTTTGCTGGTAGATTTGTGTTTATTGACAGAGTACTAACAACACTGACAGATCCTCATGTAAAGTTGGAAAGTGGATAAGAAGGACTAAACCAAGTGGGACATGCACGAATCTGTTGTTTCAGGGACTACATTCGAACATATACAGCCGGTTGAAAGGGCATCTTTTTGGAGTCGAGCTCGCGGACGGAATGCATTTGCACTGGGCTTTGAAGTAAATATCCGTGAGACAGAACAGGGCTGGCAGGGTTGGTTGCGTAAAAACGCTGAATATTTGGGTATCGAGTATTGTTGTAAGTATGATCTCTCAATGTATTGAGTTAAAGATGTGAACCAAGGATAGCGTGCGTAGATGGCGATGTTCAGAGGAGGATTGTCCTTTCATATCTTGTTGCAGTCTTGAGCCGTTGAGTGTCTGTGTGACAATAGCTTTGTCCGTGTTGGACTTGAAAGATGATGTTCGAGCATGATGGTTCCATGCCCAAGCGGTGAACTTCTGGATGACTCGCTGAACAATCCTCTGAAGGATCTGAAGGACACAAGAGGAACAATGATGAAGACTGCGTAGCAATGAGTATATAACTCTTTGGATTATCCAGTCGCTACTGTCATCACCATCTTTCCTCAGTGTTTCGCCGACGCCCCGAGCTAATTACACACAGACTATTCATCCATAAATCTTTCATCAGATATCAGCCGGTCGACGACTCAGAGACACATCTCCTCCACCGCCAATATGGCACATACCGATCAAGGATTCCAGTTGCAGTCCCTGAATGCTGCCGGAGAGGCCTATAATCCTTTCTCGGTGAACCCAGAGGGACAATCTGACCATACAAATCAATCAGTATCAGAATTCGGACAGAGTTTGTTCGAGGAGGCGGTTGGCCGAGCCTCTTCGGATAGCTCTCGGGCTCCAGTACCACCCCCTGACGGTGGATGGAGAGCGTGGTGTGTTGTTCTGTCAACACACCTGGTATATATGAACACCTGGGGCTGGGTGAACTCTTTTGGCATTTTCCAGGCCTATTATGCTGAGCATCTGGGTCTTCCAGCGAGCAAGATCTCGTGGATCGGTTCCATTAGCGTTTTTCTTTTATTCTTTGTTGGTACCTTGACAGGACGTCTTGTCGACGCTGGATATTTCTGCTGGGTGTTCGCCTGTGGTATTGTCTTTCAGGTCACAGGTATCATGGCTACTTCGTTCTGTACCGATTACTGGCACTACTTTGGTGTTCAAGGTGTTCTCGTTGGTCTGGGGCATAGCTGTCTGTTCTGCCCGGTGCTGGCAGTACTATCGACCTTCTTTGCTAGAAAACGGGCTTTGGCCATGGGAGTCGCAGCATGTGGAAGTGCAACAGGAGGTGTCTTGTTTCCCCTCCTCGTTCGAGCTCTTCTTCGAAAGGTAGGTTTTGGCTGGACGCTGCGCATTGTGGGCTTCGTGCAGCTTTTTCTTCTACTTATCGCCCTGGTACTTGTTAAGCCTCGGCTTCGACCACGTCGATCTGGCCCTCTGATCGATTTCTCTGCCTTTAAAGATATTGAGTACGTGTTGTACGTCACTGCCTCATTTTTTACTTGCCTGGGGGTATATCTAGCTTACTATTTCATGGCAGCTTTCTCTCGTACAGCTATCGACCCGCCCTTTACCTTTAATCAGTCTCTGGATCTGCTGATGATCCTGAACGGTGTTGGCGTCTTTGGTCGACTGCTCGCAAATTGGACAGCTGACCACATCGGCCCCATCAATGTCTTCGCACCGCACTCCTTCTTTGCCGGAGTAATACTTTTTTGCTGGATGGGCGTTACCAACAAGCCAGGTCTGTACGTATGGTCCGTCTTCTATGGTATTCTCGCCGCCGCGATACAGAGTCTCTTCCCCACCGGCATCTCTCTGCTGACTGAGGACTTGAACAAGATTGGTGTTAGGATGGGGATGGCCTTCACGATTGCCAGTTTTGCTTCACTCGCGGGACCACCTGCTGCAGGTGCGATTATTGATGCAGAGCACGGCTTTAAAGGTGCGCAGGCGTTTGCTGGTACAGCTATGTTATTGGGTGCAGTGTTTCTTATTGCAGCCAAGAAGAAGAGGATGACCAGGCTTGGAACCGGCTGGTTTGATAAGTGCTGAGGAACGGTAAGTGAGTGTAAAAGATAGAAAGGGGTAAGTTGGCGTTTTGTTTTTGTCTTTTTTGATCAGCTAACAGGTTATCCAACTATCTCAATATAAATTTATACGGGGCATTTATCATGACCATTGTAGTGACTTGCCATGTATGACTGATTACTGAAACTCGAATAATGTCTCTCCTTCTTGCTGACAGACTAGGTTTTTTCGACTCGTCGAAAATGCTTAACTTTGTCTCCAACAAACTACAGTGAATCCTTGTCTAGTCATCAAGGCTGATGACAACCTTTCCAACCTGCTTGCCTTGCCAAACATACTCGATTGCCTCATCTGCCTTATCGAAAGACCAGGTTGAGTCAAGAATATCCTCGAAAGTCATCTGTGTCGCAGAGATGGCAGCCATAAGTTCATCCTGATCATCCTTAGATCCCGCATTGATACCGCGAACATTCAGTCGTCGATCGATGATGGTGGAAACAAAATCCTTTAAGTGCTCAGGTTTTGGGCCGCCCAGATAACCAACTTGGCTGACAATGCCTCCACGTCGAGTGCACTCCATGGACCGAACGAGAGAACTGCTGCCACCATTTTCAACGACGAGATCAACGCCGACACCATTTGTTAGACGGAGAACTTCATTGTGCCATTCTGAGTGGGTCTTGTAGTTGACGGTATGGATCTCTGGTTTTCCGAATTGCTTCTTGATTTGTTCTAACTTCTCATCACTTGAGGAAGTGAGGATGACCCGAAGACCAGAAGCGCGAGCCAGCTTGAGAGCAAAAGTGGAAACGCCGCCAGTGCCTGAGACTTGTTAATTGTTGTCTACTAACTTAGGTATTGACATTCTGTGAGGGGACTTGCCTTGGATCAAAATTGTTTGCCCGATAGTAGCGCCCTTGAGAGCAGACCAAGCGGTCGTTCCAGCACAAGGAATGATCGAAGCCTGAATCCAATCAAGATGATCAGGTAATTTTGTAACCAACTTCTCATCAAAGACAATGTAGGTGGCCAAGATGCCATCCTCATTGGCCGCGAGCCAAGACCTTCCCGTTGAACGAGCATTAACAAATTCTGAATCCGTGATTGGAGCAACACGGTCGCCGACTTTGACGAGCGAGACTCTATTCCCAACTGAAACGATCTCACCGGCGGCATCATTGCCAGGAATACCATTGGGAGTAACAGGCCAGGGGTTACCGCCATTGGCTATGTTGGCATCGAGATAGTTGAGAGCAACTGCATGCAATTTGATGAGAACGGCTGTTGGATAAAGAGGGAGAGGAAGGTCTTCTGTGACGAGTTTCACTTTGGGGGTCCCCTTTGTGTAATCGTCTGTTCGACGCCAGGCTTGACGTTGAGTTAGTTGAGACATTTCTGGTTGTGAAGAATGTACTTCTGAGTAATATGATGTAGCATGGATGAATATCTATTGCTGTCACAACCTGATCTCGGGGCGGAAGACTGTTGTTCTTCTACTGCAGTCGGTTGTCGTGATGAGGCGTCTTGTTGCTGACAGATCCACGCGGGGTCACCTCATTTATAATCAATCTTGGTATGGTATCATGAGTTGCTCAGTACATTACGACCTCACTGTAGTTCAAGCATGTTTCTCAGATCTTTTCTTGTTTTGGTCACGAAAGGCTTCGAGGAGTGTTTGGTCTTGGCTAATGTCGGTTTCCTCAGCCGTAGGGTATCCATATCTCAAGGAACATTGCAACTATCACTAGGTTGGCGGAGCGTTCCAAAGGGTATCCCATCATGTAGAATTTACGCTAAAATTGATATTCTTGGAATAGACTGCGTCAAACGAGACCCCATGGATGGCATGGATGTATGCCACGTACTTGGAACCCGGCTGCCTCGAACGATCAGTGCTTGAACGACGCAATTCAATGGAAACAATGAGTGTGAACAAGCTCATGTCATATCTCTTTAAGTAATCAAAGGAATAAAACTTTCTCTAGCTATACATCAATTCCTGCTTTTACTATTGAAAAGTATCTCAACCTCTGAGGCAGCTGACTTACACCATCGCCCAACCCTGCATTATCTCGGGACAGGAACGCGCGGATACCACACTTCAGGAACTAAAGAACACACCAGTAAACATCCTGTTTCCCCTTTTGGTTTTCAGATGATATCTCCTTTAGAACTCCAGGCTCACAGACCGAAAAGGTAAAGTTTAAAGAATATTCTTATCAAAATGAGGGGAAGCCGTTGATAGATCGGCATTCTCTGGATTCGTGGCGTCGAAGCTTCATGCTTGAGGTACAGGGGAATCTGAAGTGTTTTGATTCAACAATTGTCCGAATAACCACTAATACCGGTATCGAAAGATGGGGCGAGAGCACCCATTTCGGTCCAACTTACATCGCATCTCATGCTCTCGGCGTGAGAGCAGGCATTGCTGAGATCGCTCCCTGCTGGTCGGTTTGGATCCGCGGCGAGTACGCCAAAACTCCTATCGACATTGCCTGCTGGGATATTTTCGGCAAGTCAATAGGAATGCCTGTTTGAGAATTGCTTGGTGGTTGCACTGATGATGGTCTGCCTATCATCTCGTCAATCTACATGGGAAAACTCGAGGATATGCGAAAGCCTGTTGAGGAGCATAGAGCACGAGGATACATCGGACACTCCGTCAAGATCGGCGGAGATCCTGGTGAAAATACTCAGAGAATAAGTGCCTCACTCGCTGATAAGCAGCCCGGGGAGTTCTTCCTGGTAGATTCCAACTGTGGCATGACCGTCGAAAACGCCCTTCGCATGTTGAGGCTCCTCCCGCCTTACTTGGACATTGTTCTCGAAGCCCCTTTGCCACATGGCGCGAAATCGTCTCCCTTCAACGAAGAAGCAACTTACCTATTCACTTCGACGAGCTCGCCACCACAGACGCATCGATAATCCAGATGATAGCAGATGACGCGGCTGAAGGCTTTGGGATCAAGATTTCGAAGAACTGCGGTTTGACCAAAGTTCGACGACATAGGGATATTGCTCCTGTGGCGGGCTACACCATGAGTTGTCAGGAGACCACCAGATCGGACACTGCTTTTGCGGTGATTGTTCGTCTTGAGCAAACTGCCCCGGAGAGGAATCTGAGATATATTTTGGAGTGTAGAGATATGGTTACTGTGAAGATGGCGGACGGGAATTTTGAGGCTAGATGGGGGGTTCATGCACCAGAGGAGTACGGATTGGGAGTTGCGCTTCGTTTGGATGTTTTGGGTGATCCTGTTGCTATTTAGTCCTGACTTGAAATGAGATGATAGAACAATGGGATTTTTTAGACAGGGAGAAGTGTGTTTTTGAGTGTGTTTGGTGGGATGGAACTCTGGAGAGATGAAAGGAGACGAAGGGTCTTGTTATGAAGGTAATGTACTAGTTAGCCAAGAGTGAGTATTTATCACAGAGTTCGGAGGATCATACAAAAGGAACTTAACAGTTTGGCCGGATAATGAATATTTATGTTAATACTGGTAAACCTGTAACAATGTGAGTGCTCGCAATTTTACTTCATCTATCCTCGAGGTTAGAGCACCTTCGAGTTAGAGCAGTCTATGATAAAAGAAAGTGATTGGTAGAATATGCACTTTTCCAATATCCCTGATTCCTTGCACGTACTTAGGCATACATGAACTCTCAAGGCCTCCCGATTACATTCTATCTCTTACGGCCTAATCAACCTGACGCGTCTACTGTGGTTGGCCGTCTGCATGAGGCCGTCTTTTGAGGACCGCCCGAATTATAAACGGCCACCAGCAGTTGGCCCTCTGCCTGCAATTTGCTGCAAGGCAGCCAGCCACAGAGCGAACCATTTTTAAGTCAGAAATAGATAGGTAGGTACTTGGAAAGATAATTAAAATGCCGCTTCAATTTCGATATATTTCATTTTTTGTTTGCCGGTTCAACATCCTGCCTGGAGGCTCACTTTGACTTCAACTGCAGAAGCGGTTTTGATATCTATCGATCTGGATCACAGAACATTGAGGAATCTGTCTCAACTGCCTAAAAATCTATCTAGTAACTAGGTAGGTAGGCACCTATAGTTTACTCTATTTCGATATTGTTTGAGATAATGGGTGGCCGTCTCGCTACCGCATGCACTGACAGTTGCAGCCAGTGCCAGTATTATCAAACGACGGCAGCCTCATAAGGTGAATGAATCATTCACCCACCCTTGGCATTATTGATTTTTCTTCTTCAAAACAAAATCTTGGCTCGATTTTTTTCATTTCATTTCCCTCTTCTCTACACCCTCACCTTCATCTTGCTTAGGTACCTTTGCATCGTGAGTATAACCTCGACTGCTCCGTATTGACTGAACTCTACCTACCGAAACTGCAAGACAACTGGTGTTGACACTGGATAACCTCAAGTAACTCGCCTACTGTGTTGGCCGAGAGAAGCGCGGTGCCTTACTTAGGTGCTAGCAGCGATGCCTCCGCCCGTGACTTCTGTCCCCCCTCGGAAGGGCAAGAGCGACAATGAAAAACCCTCGTCGCTCAACGATGCCCTTTACAACCACCTCGTCCTCCCCCCTCAGCTCCCGCAACGCCAGGACTCCAATCTGGAAGAACTCGAGAAATCCCTGATTGACAGGCTGTTGGCTTCTGTGAAGCACCTGCGAGATCTTCCTGGAAACGATCAGAGTTACGTCTGGAGCTTGATCGAGCGAGGCCTTCGTGCTACTAAAAGCATTCATGCCGGAGGCCACGTCGACCGAACTGCGCTCATTCGAGAGCTCAACGATTTCGGAGAGTCAGACTTTCTAGTCGTCTATGTACGGAGCCAGAACTGTGCTCTTTACATCCGCCGTTCGCAAGAGTAAGTCCTGTCTTCATGTCTCGTCTTCAAGCCACCGCAGCTCAACTGACTTGACCCAGTGCTGTCTTTGGCGCTTCTGTCATATTCGAGGCCTTTGAGACCTCAGCGCGCAATGAAGATGTTCTGGCAACTGAAAATGCGCTTCAGTGGGACTTTCCTGGCTGTGCAGTCGCTGTCCCCATCGCTACATTCCGCGAGAATGGTTTCGTCTCCAATCTAGCCAATTTCCTCGACAACGCTTCGCGAGAATCACTCACAGATTTCTCCGCACAAGCACTCAAAGCGGGAACATCTATGCCCGAGTTTCGCAACACATCAGAGCCTGCTCTTATTTCCTCTATGCTCATGGCTATTCTACAACAAAACGGGCGCCGCGTCGCCCCAACTCTTCTACAGAAGATGGTCCGGGACGATGTGCTGTGGAACAACGCAGAAAGACCATGGAAAAGACTGCCTTATTGGCTTGTGCTGCGAGTTGCCATCTCTCGATACCTCGCTCAACGTTTGGGTGAAATTGGGCGAGTTGAATACAAGTTTTTGTTGGCTCACCTCTTCAGTGAATTCCTCACACATGTGCAGCAATCAGGAGGAATGCGCCTCGACCGTCTCGATTTCCTCAAGAAAAAGATTTGCCGACGGCTAGTCAAGCTGGAAGTTGATAAGGATCGGTCTCAAGATCTGGCCCAGAGGATTGAGTATCTATTCACCCAACTTGGCCCCGGATTCCAGAATTCGATTTCCAAGGCAAATGCTTTCATCCAAGTATCGTGGAAGCACCAAAAGTTGACAATGACTAAAACGATCCCTCCGCTACCCAAGCAAGCTTCTTTCGAAGATATGAAGCTGAACCTGAAGATCAGTGGGATTGCCCTCAACAGAATCTGGAGAGGCTATTCAAAGCCTTTCAAGTTCAATACTGGGCGACAAGGCACCACGAATGTCGCACAGGCCGCGAAGCACCATCTTAGCTCGTTTGCTCGCGAGCACTTCAAGTTAATTGACAAGGAACTCACCATCACGAGCTTTTGCCATGAGCAAAGCTTCCTTCCACGCTCAAAAGTCGGAGACGCAGCTTCTTTAATCAACGAGTATCTGCGACAAGCTTTCAGGGCCTACGATGGCATCCCCGAACTCAAGAGTACACTGATATTGAACATCATGGATCTATGGGTTACCATGGATAAGGCAGCCTGTGCGATGTACCCACTCCTCAGCGAATTCCACCCTGTACTTCGACCTGAGATGCTTGATGTCCTGCTACTTTCTACCTTCGATGATATGAAGCGGCTGCAGAAGATCCAGGTCTATTTGCAGGATCGCATTACTGCTTGCCAAGGTTCAACAATCAGCATTTTTGACGATCCTGTCCGCGGATCATTTGGTCATCGCTTCTATGATGACTCCGACATGTCTGATGAGATGAACGACTTGCATGAGTCAATAGAGGCCTGGGCGACCCATTTACGAGACGCAAAAGAAAACGAATGGAAGACAAAAAGCGAGGAGTACTCAAGGCTATCTAAAGTTATTGATGAGGGCACATGCGTTTACATGGTGGACGAGGACAATCCCCATTTGCCCCCTTATCATGACCGCGACTGTCGTCGCTGCTACTTGAAGCGGCAGTTGAAGAGAATTAGTATCCAGGCCTACGAGCATCCCCTTCCTTCTGATCCTCATGTCGCGAAAGCTGTTATTTTTGAGCTGCTTTGCCCTCAGACTTTGGCGAAATATCGCGATGCTACATGGACCGTCATGTCGATAGCCCTGCCAGCAGAGGAAGGTGTTGACCCGAAGTGCTGGGCGCGAGACTATCAACAGCTACAGAAGTACGCCAACGACTCATCAATGAGCTGCTCTCTGGCATCGGTCACTAAACCTTGTAAGTACTCAGCCTACCATTACCCCCCCTGGCTACCCTTCAGAATGATGTCTGTCCAAGTCCGAAAAGAATCACGCAGTTTGTCCTAAACTTGAACCATTATCATGAATTTGGATATAAACTACTCTTTTCGGACTCACTTGTACTAATCTAGTATTGAGATTAAACTATGAGGAAACCCAGCTAACTTTAGAACAGTCGTCTTTACCCACTACCACTCTTTAACATTCCCTATCGAATGGGATAACGGCAGATACGGTGTTTGTCGACCAAACGGATTAAAGTTGGCATATTGTGATAAAAACTCGAAACAGTGGCCCAGCCGTCGGGGTCATCTGAGCTTCTTAAACCATGTGAAGCTTGAGATACCCGATTCGTCCCCGTTCTCGCAGCAAGACGCTGCCTTCTTCAAGAGTATTTACGGGCCCTCCTCTTACGAAATCATGGCCACAGCTTCGAGATGCCCACAAGGTATCAATGTTCATGAATATCTTGCTTTTCAGACGGTTGCATCTGGAAAGTCCAGGCGCTGGCTATCTATTCTTGCCGAGTTAGCATCAGCCAACCTGAACTTCTCCAATGAAGCCACCATGTTACTCGTCACTCATCTGGCTCTTCAGTGCGGGCCCCTAGATGATTCCAGGAGTGAGTTTCGCATCATTCATGAGGTTTTCCGTGACCATTCATTCTGCGAGACATTCATGGAGCAAATATCACATCGCTTGGACAGCCTGGCGGCTAATTGGAGAGAAATCTACCTGATGGAAACCATCGTCACCTTTACCCTCCGTCTCCTCGACTTTTCATGGGCAGCACGTATGCCCAAGATCTCCGACCAGACAATTTCCCTTTTACTACGCGCCAGGAACACATGTGTGCGTTGGTTCAAGCTCCTTCGCGCTGAATCCTACAAAGTTGTCGAAGCCGAGACAGCACGACGGTTCCAACAGTACGGGCTTTGGGCTGCTTTGTTGTGCAAACGCACATATGTACCTCTGGCCTGCGGCCGTCTTGAATTCGATGATCTGTCTCTCGAGGTCTTCATCCAGAGCAGCATCACGGTAAATGACAGCCTTGTGGTTAAGCTAGAGGCGCTTCCCCAGCTCCTCCAACATGCAATCATTCGAGATATCCGACTTTCATATCGACTTGCCCCAATTGTGTCGAAGCGAATTGTTAACGACGTGGAGGTCTTCCGACGATCCCTTTGTGAAATGTGGCCCGAGGAAGAAGGGTGTCCTCGAGTTTTCTCGGGAGTGAAATTGGACCCAGAAGCGTCCGACTGGGTGCTTTGCCGATCTAGAACAGGCGACAGTGTTGATTCAATCGAGCAGGAAGTTTCATTCAACTGTATCAGAGGCTTGCTTCTTGTCGATAGCCAACCGATGGGTAAACTTCCAGAAGACCCGAAGTATTCCGTTGTTCTGAACGAGCTTTTTGGTAACCAAGCTCTCCTGACATTCCCGTCGCGTCGCCCAGAGATGCAGTACAGTAAGTGCACCTTGTCGACTTAGAGAATATGTGCTGTATGCTAATGGAAGAATAGTTCTATGCGTGAGACCTCGCGGATATACAGTCCATGTGGGGTATGGTAGTGGAACGCAGGAGTTAATTGTAAGAGCTTTCCGAAGAGACTATGCACTGCAATTGATCCCACGTGAGATCTTTCAAGGCGACTACCCCGATCTTCCCGGTCCTCTTTTGCATAATTGCTTTCATTGGATGCACCTAAGAACCGGAGACATTTTCATAACCTCCAAGGACAGACCCTGGCCGGATGACCCTCACAAGTGGTACATTTTGAGCCTCAAAGACTACACATGTGCAAGGACGCGCCTGTACCGAGGCCTGCTCACAAAAGATTATATTGTCAATCCGTCAAGTCCACTATTCAATCGTATTAGTCGAATACTAGACTCACTTGAAGATCGCAACCACATAACTGTGTATCAACCTGGAGGAGACCGGAACCTTACCGTGGAGCTTCCAAGACTCAACATTGTGTTCCACACTAACAAGAACCGTCTACTTCAATCGCCTCAACTTCAATGCCAAATCGATAAGGACCAAGATGCCGGGACCTGGTACGGCCTTCGCAGCAAGCTGGTATGCACTAGTCTTACCAACCCGATGCACAGGTCTATCTTGGTGCCTCTCGGGCCCGTCTCTGCTCGGTCAGAAGGGTGTCATGTAACAGTGAGGGTCGAACCCTCGGATAAATTTGGAAGGTTCAATATCAACAGCACTCTTGGACGGATTGACTGCGCGCCTGAGCCCACACTGGTTTTTACCAAGGCTCTTCTTCATGCATGCACATCTTTTCTTCTGCCTGATCCTCTGACCGGCCGTACTGGAACTGAAGAGGCTATTGAGTGGCTTCAAGCGGGCATATCTCAGCCATGGTCCCCCCTTACTCCACCCTCCATGTCGGTACTGCACAAGATAGCTGGGTTAACACCGAGAAGGGTGTACTATCCACAAGATCTTAAGGTTATGCGTACAGATACCTGGATTGAGTCCCTGCCTATCATTCTTCAGAACTCAGCATATAGACAAATTGTGGATCGTATCCTTCGGGAGTCTGCAACTTTAGGAATGTTTGCAGCCAAAGAACAGGTTACTGTGAAGATGCCAGAGCTCCCTTCATCAGGAGATGTACATCTCCATGCACGAGCGATGTTTCGACAAGGTGCTGTTACAAGGTGTTCAGGGAATACATCCAGCTGCACACCACTAGTGAACCAGAAGTACATGTCTCGAGATCGCCCCTCAACAGTCAATATCATGCATCGCAATGTTCTCGAGGTCACAAACCTAATCCAGAAATGGCCGCAGACCTTCAAGACGACAGATTGTATTGCTCAAATTCTATCACAGGGCAGCACTGTTGGTGGATTTACATCGGCTTTCAGTGGGACATCCATCAATGAGAAGTTGAAGGTTAATATCCTTCAACATTGGGGGTCGTTGGTCCGATTTTCCCGTGAATCAACGGATCGATACAAGCTCATGTACCTACTCGGGCCAATGTCGTTTCATCTCGACGCGAATATGCCACTTCTTCGAACCCTTGTTGCGTCCGCGGTATTCAGTGATCTTAAGGATCTGGAATTGCCCAAGTGGGATGAGTTTGATCATTTCCAACCGAATCAGGCACCACAGCTTGATTACATTCTGCATCTGCTGAAACCCTACAGAGTTGCTGCGCCAGAGAATGATGCGATGGGCTTGGGGCAGTATTCGAGCGGAAAACTATTACGCAAGTTGCAAATCGAGCAAGCGAAACACGAAGCCAAAGTTGAGGACGATTGCAAGTACTTGGCCAACCACCTCCTCAGCCAATGGCCTTGTCTGGAGCCAAATGTCAGTGGCTTATCTCGGTCTGTGCTGATTGACATCGGCCCTGCGCTGGAAGTTATTCGTCCCGAGTGGAAACGCCTGTTCATGAACAGAGACCTCACTGAGCATCTCAAAGAGGTCCAGACAATTCTTGATAGACGAAATCTAGAAGAACGATATGAACCACCTACGGTTCCCTTATCCGAGGAGACCTACACGGTAAGAATGCGAGATGGTACTGAAACCGTCGACCTTCGGCAACTGCTGGCCAGACCGTATCGTATTCTTGAGGTCACGACGAGTACGAACCAAATTCCTTCTGCGGCCTCGGTGGATCGACCATTTTTGAGTGAGAAGGACTTTTTTCCAGGATTCGGCCATTTCCCTTGGCAAAGAAACATAGGTTCTGGAGCCAATTCACTTTGGCCTGGTCTCGCAAGGCGTCATAATGCCCAATCGGATAAGAGTATGTCAGAATCGACTGTGAGGTCAGAATCCAGTATGAAACTGAATCTCATAGCCCAACGATTGGGAGCATCTCGGTCGGCTGTTCGGCGCCGTTATGCAGCGGACTTCCAGAAGAGTCTCGCTGCCTTCCAGCACACTCCTTTGACCAGTTTTAGAGAGTCGATGAAATCTCGAGAAGTTGAGATGCACTCCAGTCTGGAAAAGGTCGAGGGAGGCTTCGGGGCGATCTGTACAGCTTTGGAGTCAAGTGGAATATTCTCACAAAGAAGGGTCTTTTGGCTCAAAGCAGGAAATCTGTGGCCGATTGTGACCAAGGCCACGCTGCTTTCTTGTCTCGGATCGGCTGCTGAGGTTACACAGTTTGGAAGTGGAATGAGAAAGGCCATTTTGGAAATGGGAGTTGACATTACGAAATACCAAAGACAGGTCCGACTTCATGACCTAGCGTCAAAAAGCATCTCGGGAAGATACCACGAAGAGGAGTCCAACGAGGGACATTCGAATTGGAAGCCCGAAGAGCATCCAGATTGGCTCCTATTAGAAATAGAGTCGAATATGATGATCCGCCCTGTTCAAGTTGATGTAGCTTTAGCTACAATTTCCCCTGGGTCGGGATCGAATTCTGTGCTTCAGATGAACATGGGACAAGGTAAGTTGTCCCTGGAAGAGAAGAATCTTGGCCATTTTGAGTACTAATCAATTTCACAGGGAAAACCTCCTGTATTATCCCTATGGCTGCGGCAGCCCTTGCCAACAAGAAACAGCTTGTGCGAGTCATTGTACCAAAAGCTCTGCTCCAACAAACGGCTCAGCTGTTGCAGGCTAGACTCGGTGGTATCCTTGGAAGGGGAATTCGGCATGTCCCCTTCTCGCGTCGAACTCCGACTACCGAGAAAAATATACGAGCCTATCATTCTATCCACAGAGATATGCTCAAGTCTGGAGGTGTCATGATCTGCCAACCCGAACACCAGATGTCATTCATGCTTAGCGGCCGACAGCGACTCCTGGACGAGCAGCCAGCGCAGGCAGGACCTATGATCAAGGTCCAAGAATGGCTCACAAGGGTGTCAAGAGATATCCTAGACGAGTCGGACTATACTCTCGCGGTGAGAACCCAGCTTATCTACCCATCTGGCGCTCAGACTACAGTTGATGGGCATCCACATCGCTGGCTTGTGGCTGAAGCCGTACTGAGACTTGTTGACAATCATCTGTATGGTTTATCAAGGTCTTTTCCTCACTCCATTAGCGTTATTCGACGAAACGGGGGCGGATTTCCCTTTGTGTTCTTCCTCAGGCAAGACGTTGAGGATGAGCTGGTGCTGAGGCTTACCGCAGACATTTGTCACGGTGCTGGTGGGATTCTGCCCCTTTCTGAACAGGCAATGGCAACTAAAGACAGAGTCGCTATCAAGAACTTTCTCACGCACGCTCGACCTAGCGCTACAAATATAGAGCGGATCCGGAATCTCTCGCCAGACAAGCCTAGCTTAAAGCAAACGATCTATCTTCTCCGAGGTCTCCTCGTCAATCGCATCTTGATGATGACCCTCAAGAAGCGCTGGAATGTAGAGTACGGTCTCCATCCGCACCGTGATCCCATAGCAGTGCCTTTTCACGCCAAAGGTGTTCCGAGCGATCAATCCGAGTGGGGTCATCCTGACGTCGCAATACTATTCACTTGTTTGGCGTTCTACTATGATGGCATAAATCTAGCTCAACTTCGACAATCACTTGAACATATCCTCAAGTCTGACGATCCATCAACCGAATACGATAACTGGACCCAGAGCTCTGAAAATTTCCCTTCTTCCCTCAAGGCCTGGAATTCAATCAACGTGGACGATGAGATGCAACTTAGGGAGATTTGGAAGGTTGTGCGGTACAATGAGGTAGTCATCGATTATTTCTTGAACAATTTCGTGTTTCCACGACATGCCAAGCTGTTTGAGGTAAAACTTCAGGCCAATGGCTGGGACATTCCACTCTCACCCCTCGGGAATACAACAGAGAACGACAAAGAGACGACAGGCAAACCGCTGAGTACAGGCTTTAGTGGTACCAACGACAACAGAACAATGCTTCCTTTGAAAATTGAACAACAAGATCTGCCAAGTCTTCATCACACAAGCGCTGAAGTTTTGACATATCTTCTTCACCCTCGAAATCGTCGTTGCATTCTACCTCAGGATGTCAAAACTCAACACATGGGCAGAGCCACCGAGATGGATCTCCTGTTTTGCCTCAAGTCGAACTCCATCCGTATCTTGATCGATGCGGGAGCCCAGATCTTGGAAATGGATAACTACACTCTGGTTCAACAGTGGCTAAAGATTGACCCCTCCGCTTTGGCAGGCTTGTACTTTGACGAAGAAAACAAACCTTGGATTCTGACCAAGGAAGGAAGAAGAACACCCCTTCTCGCGTCACCTTTTGCTGATGACCTTTCAAACTGCCTGGTATACCTTGATGAGGCCCACACCCGTGGCACTGATCTTAGGCTCCCTCCTACAGCTAAGGGCGCCCTCACTCTTCGTCTGGGCCAGACCAAGGACCACACTGTTCAAGGTAAGTTGGGCGTGCTGTTATCGCAACCTTCTAAGATCGATTCGCTAACAACTCGTAGCTGCTATGCGTCTACGACAGCTGGGAACAACTCAGGTTGTTTCTTTCTTTGTCCCTCCCGAGGTCCACCAAAGCATCTCAGACCTGCAAAACAAGACTATTCATGAAGCTATCGACTCAGCCGATGTTATCGAATGGCTTTTGAACAACACATGTGACCAAATTGAGCAGCTGCAGCCCCTGTACTATTCACAGGGCATGGATTACTGCCGTCGAATGCAGGCCGCTTTAGACCACCCTGACTTCTTAACCGACAAGCCTCAGCGAAAAGCGTATGTGCAGGCGATTAAGCAGGATGAACAGCAGAGCCTGCAGAATCTTTACGAGCCAAAAATAAAGAACCGCGCCGTCGGCATGCAGACATCTAACAACGCGGTTCTTAAAGGCTTTATTCAGGATCTCAATGCAAGACGCAAGACCTTTCAAGACACTGGCCGAGCTGTTCATGCCTCCGCTCTACAGGAAGTCGAGCAGGAGAGAGAGGTTGCCTTCGAGGTTGAATCAGTGCGACAAGTCAAGAAGCCTCAACATTTCGCTGCTTTCTCTTTCCCAGGTCTCAACGCCAGCCTCGAGGCTTTTATCAGAACTGGAAGGCTTCCTGCAGACACGAATTATTTTACTCACGTCTTTCATGCCCTGTCAAAGACAGGAACAGGTCGCAAATATAAAGTGCAATCAAGGGTAACCAAATCAAAATTACTCGAGACGGCCGAGTTTGGCAGAACCATCAAGCCCAAAGGAGACCTTTCTACCGATGACTTCTTGGTATGTGTTTTACTCACTTATTCTCTGAAGATTATAGAACTAACAAAGCCTCAGCGTCCCGTTAACTGGATCATTTGGAGCTCTGTCGCCGAGATAGCTGTCATTATCATGCCGGAAGAAGCTGAAGCTTTGATTCCCATCATGCGAAACTCGGGCGTTCCCACGCATCTTTTAGTTTACTCTGCACCAATTACACGAAAAATGCTCCAATTCAACGATTTGACGTTCCATAGCATTCCTCCTCTCCCTAACGACTGGAAAGCTCCAAAGTGGCTCCAGGTTGAGTTGGGACTCTACGCCGGGCGCTTGTATTTTGAGTGGGACGAATACGATGCCATGTGCTCCTTACTTGGAATCCACAATGGCGAGCTCGGCAACAAGGCGCAGGATGAAGAACCTACTGAGACCGATACGGATGCTGAGACAGAGGCATCTAAGCCACAAACTGACCTCGAAAACAAGCTCGCCAAAAGTCCACTGACATTTCTACAAGAGTGGCTAGCAGTCCGTCGCCGTGGGCAGGATTTCGCTCACAGCCCCATGGGCTTTGTCAGTCAGGGCAAGCGTCTCCAAGAGGACCATGTCTTCTTCAGGGCAGCAGACATAGAGAATGGGCTTTCTCAAGAGACTGTGCTGGCACCAATTCGATTGTCTAGTTCAGCTGAAAACGACGGGCAGGAAGATGATGGCTACTACGGCGTCGACGACATGGGTGCCAACGAGGCTGGAGATAGTGACTCCAGCGACGACGATAAAATCGAGTACGACGAGTCCGAGTACGCCAGCGCATCATCCAGTGATTGAGAGTAGTTTTGGAAGGAAACCATGGCTTTTGACAACGGTTTAAGTTATGACAATATAGATGGCTTGGTATGAGGTCTTGGTTGGTCATGTCGCATGACATCTGTATGGTTTAGTGTAATATATGTGAGAGTTTTGTAATATGTGAGTGAGTTCATCATAGAATAAGTGATAGTCGTCACAAAATGTCACGTATCTCTGTATTAAATGCCCCCTTGGTGGCGAGAACTCATCATGAACGAGTGAAGATCTTATGGCTCTTAACGATATTTTGTAGAGCTTATGTTTCATCATAAAATTATTACAGAAGGCCCTAAGGCCATTTTGAACAAGAAAAGAATGATAAGGGACTTTCCAGTTAGGCTGCTGTCCCCTGCCTTGTCTCACAAACACATATCACCAGAGATTTTCACCAGTCAACGTCATTTTACGGGCACACATTCGGATGCAGAGAATCAATACATCTTTATCTCAGTTACTTGGGCAAACAGGGGTTATCCGATCATATCTGACATGATGCTTTCCCATCCATCTAACTGCCTCTCAATTAAACCCATGTCCCAGCATCAACCATTACACCTCCCGTCCAAGAAAATTCGTTTCAAATTGTGACAATAATACAGAGCAAATCGCTCGACATGAATGCGCCATCTTTCAATACAAATGGAGTTCGTTGCATCGTGACATTCTTCAGTTGGCAGATTCCTAAACCAAACTGTCTTCCAGACGCTTGAGCTCATGAGGTGTCCACTGGTAGACACCTTGTCGAAGAGCAGAGAGAACTGTCTCTCGCTTGACAAGCTGAGATGGGACGTTGGAACGGCAAGAGGCAGCGATACAGCTGTTGTCAGTCCAGCCGACACGGAAGTCATCACCCCACCAGACACGGAGATTTTGAGAAACGCGCACGGTGATCAGAACCGATGAGAGGTCTGTATAGCCATCCAGGTCAACGCTGGTCAGCTCGTAGCCACCCTCGGAGAATGTTGGACAAGCCGGTACTTGCTTGGTTTCCGACCAAGCGATGGACTCTTCGGTAGACGAAGTCTCATTCCAGCGGTAGGCTGAGATCTCAAACTCACACCACTTCTCGTCTCCATGGGCATCACATCCAAGGCTGGCTCCAAAGAGGTCGAATCGGAAGCAAGGACTGGCTGCGTGGGGGCCTACGCCGATCTGGGCGACGTCTCCTGATATGGTAGATGTTGTGTTGGAGAGTGCCGGGGGTACAAACTCCACTAGCTGACCACCAGAAGTAGGGATGTATGGTTGAGATTGCCTAGAGGAAGGGGGTGCAATAAGGAAACCTCCTGAAAACCAGATGTGCTCAACGGGGTTGAAGAGAGGCCCGGGTTTGGAGTTATCGAACTGAAAAAAGATTAGCAAAGAATTGTATATGAGTAGATGACGACTTACATCAATGGTGGTATTTCCAATGCTTCCTCCTGTGGCACAGATGGAAGGAGAACTGGCCTTGGAAGTCGTTTCTGTGGCCGTGGGAGAAGTCACACTGGAGTCAGAGGCAGTAGAGTTAGACCAAGACATGCCTTGACGGCGAAAGAACAGCTTTCGGGGGACGGTGACTGTGGCAAGAGTAGTGAGAGGGTAGTCAATTGTGTAAGAAGTGGTCTCATCCTTGATGACATTGGTCCAGGTAGTGGTCTGCAGAGTGGTAGTGCCTGCAGAAAGAGGCCAGAGAGTGTTTTCGCTTGCAACAGGTCCATATGCGGTCTGTGGAAGCTGATCAGAAGAACCGTCACCTGATGGGTTACTGGTGAAGGGAGGCTGCTCTGCACCATCCGAAAACACGGGGCCATTTGAAGTGTCAACAACAGATGTAACAGTCCAAGTGAAAGTTCCAGTGGTTGTACCGGAAGCAGAAGTGCCCTGCGCAGCGGCGCTAGCATCGGTGAGTATAACCGACATAGACTCATCAGGCATTCCGTCATTGTAGCCGTTGAGAGTTGGTATGCTCGTTGAAAGAGGGCCCAGGTCTCCTGTAGTGAGGACAGGCCCAGAGTTAGATGGGCGTGAAATGCCAGAGGAAGTTCCTTGGGGAACATCAGCAGAAACGCCGAGCGCAGAAGAGTCACTGAAGACAATGGTCTGCTCAGTTGGTGTCGGCTTTCCATCAGGGCCAAGTACGACAGCGGTTGTGATCGTGGTGAATGCTTCAGGAGAACCAAGTGATGAATCAGTTTGGTCATCAGTAAGGCTTGTTCCAGCCGGAGTTGCAGTACCAGTGGGAACGACAAATGTCGAATCAACAACCGTCGGAAGGCCATCTGTTCCGATGACTGTGTAGGTAATGCAGGTGGTGAGGCCAGACACGTCATCACCATTCCCATCGGAGGGGAGATTTGGGGAGGATGTCACTGGGCCAGGATTCCCAGTGGGTAGGCCAGACGTAAGTGAATCGGAGACAAAAGAAGGATTGCCAGGTGATTCGGGTTGAGTGTTGGCAGATCCGGGGATAACCCAAGTCGAACCGACAACGGTTGGGAGATCATCGGGTCCAATGATAGTGTAGCTGGTACAGGTGGTAATGCCTTCGCTTCCATCATCTGATCCAGAGGCATCAGACGGGCCAGAAGAGGGTAGTTCAGGAGCTCCAGTAGTTTGCATGGTTATGGTGGATGTGGCGCCGTTGGGTAGAGAATCCGATGCCCACGATGGTCCCTCAGTGCCAATGCTGATACTGGGGTCAGTGTTTGTCGGTCCAGGGATGACCAATGTGGTGCCCACAACTGTAGGAAGACCATCGGTACCAATGATGGTGTAACTTGTGGAAGTGGTGATAGGGATAGCGCCGCCCGGGTTGGATGTCGTAGAAAGGGATCCTGGAATATCATCGGGGCCGAAGGTTGACAGGCCAGAAATGGTCAAGAAGCCTCCTGAAGAGCCTGAGCCAGGAGCGCCAGATGAATGTCCAGAGTCAGAGTCGAATCCAGTTATAGGAACAGCCCAAGTGGAGTGGACCACCGTGGGAAGCCCATCAGTGCCAATGATGGTGTAGCTTGTGCATGTTGATGAGCCGGAGCCTCCAGACCCATCCTGAGGTATGCCGGGTGCAGAAATTGGACCAGTGGGGATGCTACCAACATCAATTGGAATGCCAGAAAGTGAGGCCTGGGGAAAGCCAGATACGGGAAGTTGTGATGAGTCCTCAAAGGAAGGTGTGCTGGAAGGGACAACCCACGTTGAGTCAATCACTGTAGGAAGGCCATCAGTGCCAGTGATGGTGAATGTTGCACAAGTAGTGATTCCTCCTTTAGGTCCGCTGCCAGGAAGAGATCCAGCCTGGGAGTTGGAAGGACCCTGTGGGCCAGGGATACCAGTAGATACAGCAGGGGGGGGTGGAAATCCTGTAGGAACTCCACCTGGGAAGCCCGGGTTGTTGCCACTCTGTGTGAAACCTGGAGTAGCTGAAGGCTGTTCTTGGCCGGGGCCAACATTGCCTCCGCTGCTGACAATAGTGGGTAGTCCGTTTTGACCAGTGATAGTGATGAAAGAGGGGCCAGGTTGGCCGGCATCATTTCCACCTGGGACGTTGGTGAACCATGGGGAGTTCTCGCCTTGACCTTGAGGACCAGCTTGAGTGGTGACGGGGAGACTGTCGCTCGCCTCTTGGGGAGGTACAGCGGAAGGTAATTGGGACTGACTGCCTGGTACACCACCATTGCTTGGGGAGCCAAGTGTCGGGAAAGGGGTGGGGGCAGCTGTGTTGGCACCTGGAGCTTCAGGGAAACCCGCAGAGGAATCATCACCAGAAGTACCATCAGAATATCCAGGAGCACCATTGGAACCAGGGGTCTGGGAGAAGGATGGGGAGTCGGGATCGTTTTGAGAGCTATTCTCACCATTTGACCCAGAACTGTTGCTAACACCCGAGTCAGACCCAGAGTTGGAGCTGGAGTTTGAGCTGTCGGAATCATCACTAGGATCGTTGGCACCACCGACGCTGCTGCCGTCGCCTGCGCCGTTGCCATCTTCGGGGTTGCTACTATCGCCAGATCCTGTACCATCGTCTGGCCCTGTACCAGAACTTGAAGGGCTACCATCGGGACCCCATATGTCGAGGGTCAGCGTGGTGAAAGGAGGAACAGAAGATGCTGGCATCAGAGAAGTGAAATCTACGGGCTTGGTAGGGAGGGGTGATGGGAACTCTGAGCCATCAGAATCCGAATCGTCAGGCCAGGGGAAATCTTGTCCGTCCTGGGTGTCTGTGGGGTAGACAGTGATAACAACAGTCTTTGTGGAGCGGAGAGAACAGGTGGGGAGATCAGAGACACCAGCGTTGGGAGAGCCGGGTGAGCCAGGGATGTTCTGAGGTGCATTGGTAGGAAAGCTGCCAGGAACGATAACTGAACCAGCACCAGGGATATTGGGAGAAGAGTTACCAGGAAGATTTCCCGGAACACCACCAGGGACACCACCGGGAATATTGCCAGGGACACCTCCAGGGACACCTCCAGGGACACCTCCAGGGACACCTCCAGGGACACCTCCAGGGACACCTCCAGGGACACCTCCAGGGACACCTCCAGGGACACCTCCATGGACACCTCCAGGGACACCACCGGGAATACTGCCAGGGACACGACTAGGTCCATTAGGAGGGAGACCGTTAGAGCCACCGTCGGTAGAGCCGGGGCCGACGCTGCTGGGCAAGGAGCCAGGAACGTTTCCGGCAGCGTTGCTTGGGTAGGAAGGGTTACCAGACCCGTCGGTGTTGCCAGGAATGGTGTTGCCAGAACCACCAGGCGAGCTACCAACTGGGCTCCCGTTGGGGTTTCTGTCATCCAAGGTTAGTCTGGGACAAAGATGAGCGGCGCGTTGTAACTTACCCGTAGTCAGTTGCCTGAGCGGCAGTATGACCCAAGAGACCGGTGGCCACAAGGACCCCGAGAGACGTGGCGATACGCATCTTAAGTGATCAACTTCGACGTGGACAAAGTCGAGCGGTTGAGGAGCGTGTGCACGGAGAAGAGAAGATGTGGGGTGATTGCTGTTGGTGGGCAAGTGCAAAATGCTTTCCCAGAAAAGCTGAGAAGAGAGGGCTTGAAGATGAATGCAGCGGAAACGAGAGGACTGAGAAGATGGTTCTTCTCGAGATGAGGAGGATTGAGGATGAAGTGAAAAGAAGATGAGGTGGGATAAAGAAGAGAAGAAGAAATTTTGGGAACGAGATCGAGGGGAGAAGGATATATACGGCGGTGCCAGGGCGGAGGGGGACGAGGGCAGGAGTTCCTTCCTTCTGGAGCGGCAGAATGTTGGGGATGACGCGTTGAGGAGTTGCGCGAGCCAGAGGGGGAGGAAGTCACGACGAGAGGAGGAAGGAGCGCGGGCACTGCGTGAGGCAGTTGCCAGCCGGCAGTTGTCCCACCTAGGTATTGGATTGGACCAGATCAACCAAAGAGGTAGGCGCATCAATCAATGTGAGAACGAGGTCTAGCTTTGAGCTTCTACTAGGTAATTCAATACAATGTTTAGTTAGTCTCTATTTCCATTGTAAGATGTCTATGTCTTCAAGTTTCAAAAAGTGTGATGTGATGCTTTGCTGGTAACTTGAACTTCGAACACATTCATGGGACCCAGTCGATGTCACCACATGGGCTTCTGAGCGTGTCGAAAATCGGCAACCAGTGCTCCTTCCTGTTCCCCAGCTGCTGGCAGTGTCCTGCACCTGAGGTGGACGCCACGCAAGATAGGACGATTTCTCGCGAGGCAAGCACCCAGCAGGCAGGCATGCGAGGTTCGGTGCCTCAGTCATCCTGAATCTCAGCAGGCCTTCCCCGTTGAAGATGCTGCTTCCAGTGAAGTGAATGCTTCAGGTGTGGTTAGAGGAAAGGGGCTCCCGCGGAGAGAATGTGAGCACACTGGCTTCGAGTCGACTTTTCGAGCCCAACGGCAAGTCATTACAATAGACAATCAAGATAGCATTAAAGTCGTATTATGGTAATTCATTACCGTTGGCTCATACTACATCATCAGAATAATCAGTGTAAGGGGGGGGTGCATCAGGGTGAGGGTCCTCGTGAGCATCATCTTGGTACGTCTGACCATTCTCAGCAGTATCTTCAGCAGGACCCCTACTCTCCTCCTCCTCGATTCGAGCCGTCCACTGGGCGGCACCAGCAGTAGTTGTCAGGAGAAAGAAGAGCGACAAAACAGGGATGAGTTCAAGAATCATGGCAACTGTGCCGAACCAAACATACTCCCAAGCGCGATCCCGCAAGGCCTTCTTCTGCTCAGCCTTTGAGAAGCCCCTGATCTGAAACCAGCGGTAATGAGCGAGCTTGCCGAGACGGGTTCCAGTAATGATGATGAAGGCAGGCGTGCCAACAACTGGAACGAGGTTGAGCGGCAGGAAAACGATGAGCTCAACAATCTGGATGATGCTCCATGGAGTGTAGATGGCAGCAGTAGTGGGCTTTCCGAGCATTCTGACCGGGTTCGGTGCGTCCAAGAACAGGATTCGCTGCGGTGCAACAAGATCTTTATGTCCTAGCTTGATGAGGGCCGCCTACAATTGTCAGTCACTGAACAACAAACAACCGTTTCTCAGTCTAATTACTTACATCAAATACATCCACTCGACATTCGTCAACGAAGAAACCCTCGAACAGACCCTGGATGATGACCAATCCTTCGCCTAGTACCAATACCACAGCGTTGACCCACGCGCCCCAGCCATGGAAGATCGCTAAGAAGGCGTACTGGGGCAAGAAGGCAAACGTGAAGAGTAAAAGGTACACCAAAAACGAGATTAAAGATATTGGCAGAATCCTTCCCACCAGGAGTGGCCAGAACTCACGGTTTTGAATGAAGAACCATATGCCACGTAAAGGATACGACCCGGCGACGCCGGCCCTCTTGAGGTACTGCCACGGGCGATGAATTGGACCTGTCCAAGGTCCTACGTGAGGATGGGTTGAGTTCTGATACGAGCCGTTGGAGGGCATTTTGACGATTGATATGCAGTGATGGAGGTTCCTGAAGGCATCACCAAGAGGGGCTTACAGTTTACGTGTGGTGTTGCAGGCAACAACAACAGCGATTGTGACGTCAAAGAGCGGGAAATATGGCTGAAGAGTGGGGCCGCTCAATCCTCACCCAACTTCGACTGGTTCAACGGCGTTTCAGAACATTCGGAAATCCCAGCAATGAGAGAACTTTCCAGTACAACTTGACGGAAACTTGCAAAAAAGAAAGCCTCGCAAACGCTCGCAATCGAATTATAGGAACAGCCCGATGCGGGGGTCGAACCCGCAACCTTGAGATCGCGCACTCGTAAGAGTCTCACGCTCTACCGATTGAGCTAACCGGGCGTGGCTCTTATTGGTTGGGAGCGGTGGCCTCAGTTGCGTACTGGTGCTGTCGCGGTTGGAGAGATTCAGTCGCCGTTCAGGGAGTCTGAGGGAGATGCGAGGGAGGGAGCAAAGATGATGTTGATGGTTTTCTAACCCTTTTCACGATAGGTTTGAGACTCGAGCGGGGTAATAGATGCACCGCCTTTGAGGCTGATAAGTGTGACAGATTGGGCTGATTCCAACTATTCGAGAAAGCTCATCTCTCTGACGTTGTAATAAATGCCCTTTCAACCATTATCATCTCCTAACTTACGTGATTTTAGTAACCAATGTGAGACACGCCGGTTCTTGGTGATGTTTCTTGCTGATAGATCGATAGCATAATGAATCCCAAGATTGCATGCCAGTGCGGCGCAGTCCAAATCACAGCCTCGCGACCTCAACCCCTCAGTGTCTACTGCTGCCATTGTACTGAATGTCAGAAACAATCTGCTTCTGCCTTTGGTACATCAGCCATCTTCCCAGCTGACGGCATGTGGCCTCTCTCTGAAGATGTCCTGTCCAAGCTCGGAATCTGGAAGCGACCTACAGACGAGGGAAATACCCTGGAGTGCTACTTTTGCAAGACCTGCGGCGTGAGGGTCTTCCATCGTAGCGTCTTACCGGACGGCCAAGGCGAGCCATATCTGTCGGTGAAAGGGGGTTGTGTCGAGGGATTGAGTTGGGAGAATGTGAAGCATACTTACACTCGGAGCGCTCGTGTTCCTGTGCCTGAAGGGAGTCATCAAACGGTACCCGCAGCACAGGATTAAGTTTTGAGCATCGGGAGCAATCAAGCTTCACCACCGGCGTGAGGAGGGTCGATTTGGGTCTTGGACTTACTTGGAAGACCAGAACATTGCTTGACGGAGTTTGTAGAAATGATTACAATCATGGTATTCTCGCGTATCTGATACGACGACGTTACATCGGCGGGTGGGGTCATCGGGAATCCGGCCCCTGTCGGAGGTGCCAAAACACCATAAAGCCGATCCCATGGGCCATCTCCGACCGAATTTGAGCATCACCATGCCGGGGCCCACATTACCTCGATTTGACCCTGAACTTGACCATGTACTTTCTATGAGGCGAGCTAATATCAGAGTTTCGACATCGACCCAGCCTCAATGATAATGTCAATAGCCCTGTGTATAGACAAGGGAATGGCAAATGCCATTCAGAAGCAATAGATAAAATGGATATATAAGTCCTCGACGCCCTTCTCCTTGGCCATAAACTCATCATCATTATCGTTGTCTCACAGCCTTAATATCGGGCCCATCTTAGAAAATGGCTGTCCGAACATAACTTTTTCCTCCCTCTCCTACTTTCACAGAATCTTCCCTCCCCTCATTGAGCTCCAGAGTGTACATCATCACCGGCGCAACATCTGGAGTTGGCCTGGAGTTGGCCAAGATCCTCTATTCCCGCTCGGCGATCGTTTATATAGCTGCACGCAACTACTCCAAGATCACGGCGGCCATAAAAGAGATACAATCGGCATTTCCTAACTCAAGAGGACGTCTTGAGTCGCTATGTGTTGATCTTTCCGACCTCGCAAGTATCAAGCCTGCAGCTCAGCGATTTCTGGCTAAAGAACCAAGACTCGATGGCCTCGTGCTCAAAGCTGGTGTCATGATGCCTCCTGAGGGCAGCAAGACCGAGCACGGGCATGAGTTGCAGATGGGAACGAACTGTTTGGGCGGATATCTACTGTCACGACTTCTCGAGGAGCTTCTGGCGAAGACCGCGGTTGTCACAGACGAGGGAACCGTTCGAGTTATATGGCTTGCAAGTACTCTTCAAATGGGCACGCCCAAAGGAGGCCTTGTCTGGGACGAGGTCAAGAAGGAGCCGAGAGTGGTCAAAGACCAGATGAAGAACTACATGATGAGCAAGGCCGGTAATCTTCTCTTGGCCCACGAGACTTCTCAGAGATTGGGGTCGCATGGAATTATATCAGTGGTGAGTTAACCCCCATGGGAGTGACAGTGCGATGCTAACGAGGTAGGCTGTCAACCCAGGGTTCTTGAAGACGGAGCTTCAGCGCCATATGCCCAGACCTATGTCTTTTTATGATGGTAAGTGGACATACTGTATCTTGAACAAATATGCTGACGATGTGCAGGGCCTCATGTTTAAAACGCCCAAGTACGGAGCTTATAGTGAGCTGTTCGGACTGCTGTCACCAGATATCACCGCCGATAATAACGGAGCCTTGATCTACCCCTGGGGTCGCATCGGGTGCATCCCAGATGACATCAAGGTGTCTTTGAAGAATGGACAAGAGGGGGTAACTGGCCTCTCAAAAGCTTTCGCTGACTGGTGTGAGAGAGAAACCTGTCAGTACAAGTAGTTGGTAGGCCAGCAAAGAGTATTTGGTTTGGTAGAGTGATTTCCATTTAGATCTAAATAGTCTCACACGGGTATCATATCATAGCTTATCCCCAACGCCGTTGTACAAAAGAAATCATGGTCTACTAGAATTCGTCCTTTTTCTCCCCTGTCCTTCGTTGCTTGCGACTGACCTGGTTTAGTCGTACGTCCACCACCACTGGCCTATGGTCCGAAATGAAAACCCCATCTTCATATCGCGAGTTAACCACCGCAAAGGCCTTGAATTCGATGCCGGTCGGGTCGTGCACGAATATGTGATCGAGATACATGTCGTCCCATGGGATAGTAGTGAATCCAGTGTAAGTATACGACGAATGTCCATAGCGCTTACTCTGCGGGACGAGGCTCTTGACGTCGTTCATAGTTTTGGCGAGATGCTTGTAAGCCGCACCGCTGGGGGAGGAGTTGAGGTCGCCGCCGATAAAGACAGGTATGGTCTCGCCGTCGAGTATAGACCAGGACTCGGCAATATCAGTGATTAGTTTTGCCGAGTTAGCACGAGCTTTCTTCCCCTTGTGGTCGAAATGCGTGCACATGTAGACCATGCGATTGCCCGTAGCGGCATGTTGAAAGCGCGCGACGGTGACAATCCTTGGGAAAGCGGCGTCCCATCCCCTGGAGCCAACTTTCTCAGGCGTGTCGCTCAGCCAGTATGTTTTCTTGTCCTCAATATTCCAGACAGAAGGACGGTAGAAGATTGGGGAGAATTCATCGCTTTGGCCGCCTCTGCGTCCGATACCATAGTAGTCCCACTCGCTTCCCAGATCTTGTTGGATGTCTTGGATTTGCGGATACAATGCTTCTTGCATGCACACTATGGATTCAGGTCTTCCAGAAGTCTCGTAGTTGATTTGGGCTGTTAAGCGTGGACGACGAACGGGCCATAATTCCTCACCCCATTGGGGCTTGTTTGGTGCGAGGCGAATGTTGTAAGTGATAAGTCGAACGTCAGTGCTTCGAGATAGAGGCGCTGCAGCCGCGAATGCAGCGGAGAGCACAAGAGATGTAAACTTCATTTCGATTTATTCTGATGGTTTGTGGTTGATAGAGAGAAACACCATATGAGGGTTTTTGATCCCCAATGGCTTTATGATCGGTTTGCTTTTTGGTATGCTGTTGTGGGTGCAGGTGACTCAACTTTTACCGTCGATGTTGTCGCTGACAAGATTCTGCAGCGACCGCCAACAAACTACAACGTTTATTGAGACTGATGCAGATTCCAGTTTTATCATGTTGAATTGGGCCGTCGGGGGTACCGGGACCTCTTGTAGGATACTGGCGGGAGGCTCGGGTTCACCCGCAAAGAATTCGATGACGATCACCAAGAACGAGCAGCCAGTGAAATCGATAGTGTCTGTAGCCGCTCGCAGCGTCGTACGCAATGGGCCTCCGTGGCCCCGTGTAAGTGGCGTGCATTCGTCAGGTCCAAGATAAGCTTGGTTGGTTGTTATTCTCATGGCTTGGTATTGGCTGAATCATTACCATTGGGTTGCATCCCCACTACAGTATCTATCTGATCGACCCTTGTACAGTACAATTCTTGCACGAGGCACTTTATTAGGCTCTTGTTTTGACGTTTTTTTCACTGTAACGACGACCGACTTATATGTGCTGCAACTCTAGCATCGGCGCTATCACACCGTATCCTCGTGGTGTGGTCATGCATGATTCTGTTGGTCCAGTCAACGCTAACAGATAACACACATGGGCCTCGTCAGTGTTGTCTTACGGGCTCCGCAATATGGCAAGAGAACAAGCTCACAAATCATTAATAATCTTAGAGCAACAGGCAAATTCTCTTGTTCAGTCCAAGCAGCTAACAGCGGTATAAACCAGTCCCTGGTAATAAAGCTAACCCAGGGTCCAAATGCAACTCATGTTGCATTTCTCATCCAAGTTTGTCCACAGCTATAGACACAATAAAGTTCACGCTATAAAGAGGGGAACCGAACATGAGTGTGGTGTACTGTAGCTTCAAGCTCCATGAATGATCAAGATGGCTGGTACAAGTTTACAAGGTTTATGTATTCATCCCCAAATCGATGATTCTCCGCCAAGAAACGGGTCGGAAACAAGTCCCGCAGGACGTGGGCAGTTGAGTTGGGCAGGGGATATGTCATGACCACGGCAATACATACAAGGTAAACTATGGGTATTGATGGCCATGCTGGACTCGACTATGCGCTTCTCCAGGTACTAAGGGCAATAGTATCAGGTTACTAGACATCATGAACGTCGATAACGAAGCCAAAGCTTATTAAAGTAATCAACAGCTCAAATAAGTGCGGGGTCTTCTGAACACGCGTCACATCATTGAATCGGACGGAGTTAAGACTTTTATGCAGTCAGCACCTTCTTACCTCACCTCAGGCGACGATCCTTCGTAGGATGCACATTGTTGGGCAAGCAAACGCCCACTTACCGATACCACAGGTCTGCCTCTCAATCCTACTCGGCGTATATAGACAAAAGCACCAACAAGAGGTTCAGTTTTCTTTTCTTAAGACAACAAAAGTCCTTGTATCGAGCATGCTCATATGCTTTAAAGCCCCATAAGGCGGCTTAAAGTTTCCCTGCGCGTTTGACCCCTGCTTCTAGAACGCCTTTTGTGAAGAGCTGTGGAAGCTTTCAAGCGGGAACTGGGCTTCAAACAATAAAGCTTGGACACACACTATCGCAGGAAAAGAGTATTGGACAATACCTATCTTCGTCGATCCTTTGCGACGATGCAAGTGGCCGTTTTCTACGAGAGGCGTTGACTAATCTTTTGCATTTTCATAACCCAACTTCAGGTCCGACTCAACCAGCCTCGCGAAGCACTCATGCAGCAAGAGCTTTTGTAAAGGCCCGACTCTCGCCGCCTTCAACAACCTTAGCCACAGGCCTAAGATATGCATCTTCATGTCCACTCTCTGCCTGCAAATGCCGCACATATGCCTGCGCAACCTTGAACCAGCTCTTCCTCTCAGCGGCGCTCGATCCGCTTCCCTGCCAGACCCAAATAGCTCTTCCGCCATCATCAAGCAAGAAAACATCGTCGCTCTCCAGGTCATCATGCAATATCCGCTCGGCTTCCTTGACAAGGCCAAAAGAGAGCTGTCCTGATGCGTCGCTGAGTCTGAACAGCTTCTTGGATGCTTTGTCAGCGGTGCGAGGAGTAAAGGGTTTCTTGCAGTGGAAGCCTTCGCGGGGTGTTTCGTCATTGCCGCCGAGAAGATCGACAATTCGTCGTGAGCGGGACTCAGTCTGTGCAATAACTTCGACTTCTGAGTGTTTTGCGACAGTCATGTCGTGAACGATCTGAGCTGCCTTGGCCTTCTCCATTGGACTGCAATCCTTGCCCTGCCATACCCAGATCTTGTCGCCAACATCCAGCACAAAGACATCCGTGTCGTCTAGGCTTGTCCAGGTGGGCTCGACTTCGTGAACAACAACTCCATTGGCGCCAGCGGCTGGGTTCTTAAACACACGCAGCAAGGTGAGCGTCTGCTTTGGTTCCTCTTCTTCTTCCACGTGTCTGAACCCAGACTCAATTCCTCCAGACCGAATAGAAATTCGTGGGAACAGTGCTAAAAAGTCATCTGAAGGCGCTTCTTGAATCTCTCGATGTTGGGTTGCAGAGCCTTTGAGGAACTCATCCAGTTCGACAGTCTTGTACGCCGCGGTACCTGCTTCATCCTGTGACGTATGCTTTCCCAGCCAAAAGAAGATGTCGTGAACGAGCTTCTCGGTACCATCATTGCTGCCAATCAGTTCCGAGAAGAGTACGATAAAGCTATCGCCATCATAGAACTGGCCATACTTTTCCTTTGGCCAGGGAATGACCTCGAATTGCTCAATGCGCCAGATAAATAGCCCAGGCTCGACACCGACTTTGCCATCATTCCAAGCTGGCTCCGTAAGCGCCGAATTGTACTTGACTTGATGGTCAATATCGGACCCGATCAGCTCCACATTGCTATCCTTGATATCGTATTCCTTTGGATGCACGAGGCCTTGATTTGGTGCCATATCTGTCTTGGCTTTAGGGGGAATGAGGTATAACAATACTGTAATGATAGGTTTTGTCCGCGATGTTTTGAGGCGTTTGCAATTCTGAAACAAGCAAAGTCCCTCCCTTGATTGAGATGTCCTCTTTACGTGAGATTGCTCCATGCGGGGAGAGCTTGTGCCCTGATTGGAGCTCACTTGGCATTTGATGACTGATCAAAGAGGCGCTGAATGCGACCTGGCGATCTTTTATTAATAGAACATGAATCACATAGATAAATCCACATTCATTAACAGTACGAATACCCAAACAAGCTGAAGGTTTCGTGATGCCCTGATCGCTTCTATGCTTTTGATCTGCCAAGTTTATCGAAGATTGTTCACTACACTTCCCACCATCACAGCGACCTCTCGGTCCCAATTCACTTCTGTCTTCGTTCTGGCCTTTGATCCCGTCAATGCGCTGTGTAACTGAGATCCCTTGACAACGGCCTGGTGGATTGCGTCCCCAACCGTGTTCTTATTCGTTCGTAGGGTTCTAGCTACGACGCCTCCACGATTCATGATATCCTGCACACGCGTAGCGAGACTGCTAGCCATGGTCCTCCAGAAGAATGAGGCGAGGCTTCCAGTCTCAAGATGTGCGAGAAGGAACTGGAGTAAGCTCGATTGGGTCGATTGGCTGGAAGTGGGGAAAAGAGGGTGGGCTGGTGGCTTTGTAGTCTCGAGGACAGCCTCAAGGGAAACTACGTTTTGACACTTGGCCATAACATCAGCCAGGGCCTTATCCAGCGTTGGTAGTTGGCCCAGGGAACGAGATAATGCCGTAATGCTTGCTTGTAGCGCCGATCGTATATAGGTTTCCAAAGACTGAAGCAGCAGCCTTGGAACCCATTTGTCGGGCTTGAAACCGGTGGTTGGTGATAGCAGGTAGAGTGCGGTCAAAGCAGATGCTGTCCGGGCCTTGATCTCTTCAACTTGTGCAAAGGTCGAGGTTGGCTGCACGGAGAATTCGCGAATGGTGCGCTCCGCCCGCTCGCGGACTGATCGATCGATGGGAGTTATAACTGTATCCTGCAGACTCTTGACGGCGTCCACACGGTTGAGTCCAAAGCCTTCTTCACCGGGAGATTTACGCTCAAGAACTTCTCGTAGTGACAGAATTGTGTAAGCACAGCGTACCAAGGCCCGATGGTCCTCCTTGACGGTTCCGCTGTCAAGCTCCGAATGCTGAACCTCAAGCTGTCGGCCAAGCTGTAAACATCGTCCAACCGAGCGACCAAGCTTCAGAGTCTCCCATAGCCGCAGTGCGACGAGTCGGACCTCATCTGCTTCGGCATGTTTATCAATGACCTCCTTCTCAAGCTGGCGGTAGCTGTCGTTCAAGCTCTGGATCTGGCCATCCAATTCACCGACAATGTTTTTGGAGGCTTGTGTTTGTTCCTGAGTATAATTGAGCAATGGGACGGCCGAACGGGTCGTCAAGACATCGATATGCGAGTCAATCTCTTGAGCATCGAAGAGAACACGAGATAGGGGCGTAGAGAGGTCGAGGGGTGTATCGTTAGGGTTATTGGTCGAAACAACGAGCGTATTCGCAAAGGAAGCGGGGGAGAAATCAGGGTCGAGGAAGGTCTCGTAGTCGATGTACGACGGTTCTTCGTCGGCTATGATGTCTTCTGTCATGGTGTATATAGACGGATACGATCTCGCTGTTGGCTCTCGAGGTTACAGCCGTTGACAGCTGGTGATGTTGGCGCAAGCTTAAAGTGTTCAATTGGCTCTTGGTGGGTGTTCTGGAAGCTTGCTGGCCTTTTCGGGCATCGCTCTCCCGCAGGTACGTACCCTTCACCTGACCATTCTGCATCTCAGGCACTTGAAGCAAGCTCTTTGGCTTGGCGGCTCTGGCGGAGCAGAATGGATCCATCTCATCGCCGCGGGGATTAAACGTGCCTACTAACCGTCCGTACAGTAGCAGCGGTATTAGCGGGAGAATGCCCTGTGCTTGGCACAGCAACCAATGAATGCTTGAGTGTAGGGCCTGCTACAGTGAGGTCATCACTACATGGGTGCTAGAAGTGGATTGATTTTGATGCCGGGTCAGGTGCTTTGAGGAGCTGAATTGCCTCAATTCTTGGCGTCTTTTGGTTAGACTTGACTGCAAGTGATATTAAAGAAAGTCCAGTATTTTCCTATTATCAATGCTGATCCTTTTCGCCCGGAATTTTCTTCATTTCCCGCGTGTTCCGTGTCGAATAATTCAGTATGAGAGAATTTCGACATGCAAAAACGGACCGCTCGGCGTCTCCACCTCCACACCCTCGGAAATACGTGCCCAGAAAAAAAGATGATTGCCATCCACTCAGCCGCGAGTCTTTGCTCCATCGCAACGGCATGCCCGGCATATCCCATTGCCATCCAATCCGCATCTAACTAACGATATTTTGTTTTTCTTGACCACTTCCCTCCTTCTTATCTCTTCTTCCTTTCTTCATCTCGACGTCGTCGTATCTCTTGTCGGTTGAGATCTTCGTCGATTTGAGCCATGTCCTGATGCGTTCGGTTGCTGAATCGACTCTTTTCTACTGATTGACAACCCTCTCGATTCCTCAAAGGGTGAATTGCCCATATATACATAAGCAATTGCATCGCGACAACTACACAGCATCTGCTCAAGATTCGTTCGAGTTTTCCGCTTGCAGTGTTCTCCTCAATACTCGAAACGACCCTGATACCCTCCAGAGCGCATTGGCAGACGAAATAACACGCACTCGCCTCAACCTCGACATCGATTGCCCAACATGAATGGCTTGATCGAGGCCTTTGCCCATATCTCGGCTCGTGCCGTAAATGAATGGCCTGAGGGTGATAAGGGCAACAGCAGCGACACCGTTCTCGGCGGCGTCCACTTCAACCTCACCACCCTCAAATACTTCAACTACACATTCTACAGCAACAACACCATCTCCAATAACTCCAAATGCTACCTGACCTTTGCGCCCTATACTCCGGCTTACGTCTTCCCGAACGGTACATGGACCAATGCCACTAAGTGCTATTCCGCGATCGAGAACATCAAGACTCGTGGTTTTGTCGGAATTGGCTTCGCTGTTGCTTTTGGAATTGCTCTTGTTCTCAACCTTACTGTCCTGGCCAAGCATGGAAAACTCTACGTGCCACGCGATTCGCACTTCTATCCCATCAGTCGTCGCTGGCAGTGGTACTGGGCCTTGTTCAGTGCGGCAGCGGCTCTCATCAGTCTCTTTGTCGGCATTGATATCGATCGGTACTATCTCCAGGAATTACCCATCACTGTCAATGTCTTCTTTTGGTACCTCCTCTGCATGGGCACTGTCGCTTTGACTTGGGAAGCTGTTCGTCATTGGGGCTCCTGGCAAGAAAGGCAATATGTCGATCCTAATCCGTTTATCTTGCGCGACGATGACCGTCGTTCCAAGGTTGAGTTTTGGCTGCCGTTGTGGTTTTACCTCTGGCTGTGGCTGAACTTTTTCATGGTTGTTCCCCGTAGCTGGAAATTCACCCAACTACAGCACTCGGAGGAGCAGACATTGGCCAAGGCGGTCCCTGGAGCAACTAATGCTCGATTCAAGGTCGGCGCCTTCTGTCTCGTGGTAGCCTGGCTCACTATCGTCTTTTCCCTCCATCACTCGATCAAGCATTATAAGCCCCGACACCGCGGTATCGCGAACCGCGCTGTTGGCTTCCTTCGATACATCCCTTTCCGCTTCTGGCTTATCATCCCTCTGTCAGCGGCTACCATCGCGTATCAGGCCTTCATCTCATGGGAGTTTGACTACTCCATCGTCAAGTACAACGGAAACATCCCTGTCATCTACTGTTGGGGCTTCCTGCCAACTCTGCTCATCCTTTACATTCAGTATCTTTACGGATTCTTCAGTCCTAATGAGGACAAGGATCTGATCCGCAAGAGACGAGAGCGTGGTGAGATGCTCAACCGAGAACTTGGCATCGTCAACAAGCCTGCCTGGTGGCACCGTGTCAGGGGTGACCATCTCCTCAGCTTCAAAGACAAGCTTACTCGAAATGTTCATGAAATCGGAGGTGGTAGAGCCACCGGTCGACGTATTGAAGGAGATGCGGAACGAGACCTGCGTGAGGAGGCTTTGGCTGCTGCCAGAGATGATGATATCGAGATGGGCCACATGCATCGCCCTCTGGACGCTTCCAATAACCTACGTTCTGATCGGGCTGGCACTGCTTCCATTAGCTCCAATGCTTCGCGAACGTTTGTCCAGCCTTACACTGGTAAGAATGAGCGTCGCCGTCATGAGCGCAATATGGAAGCCGTCGCCGGTATTCTCTTCCCGAATAACCTCGCTGAGGACCGAGCTCGCCGTGAAGCGCAGCTTGGACTCGACGGCCCCCCTCCCCCTCCTTATATGGACGGACAGGGCCGGGGTCGATCCTCCGGACGTCCCGGATCTACCGGTCGCAGCAATAGCACCGAGACAAACAACTCCATTAATGCTCCTCCCCAGCAGATCAGGAGTATGTTGGACATTTAAGAGACGGCGCGTCATGACCATGTGAGCATTGATACTTATAGGAGTTGAAGTTTAGGATTGTTACTGCGCCCTGCATTTTGTCATGTTGGGTCTGATGAAGCAAAAAAATCTATTACATGAATAGTTGACTACGAATTTGCGGTGTTTTTCACGGGATGTTCTATCGGTCACTCGCATTATACACCAATACTGTTAGATATGACTATGTACGAAAACCAATATGTTTAATGACACACATTTCAGATATTCTTTTCCGAGTGCTCTTCAACTACACGATAGGATGGGCAAGAGATTAAATTCTTAGTATGTATGTAAGTTTAATACTTGGGGGTGAATAGACTGGGTTTGACAATACAACACTCTTGCCATCAGGCTGAGCTTGTCTTCCTAACAATTTCTATGACACTGAAGAGGAAAACCCGCCTGTCATGTTCATCATATCAATTAGACAGACACTTGCCAAAGAGCTACGCTTGTTCCTGTGGTGTGATTCACAATTAGACATGTTGACTATCAAAATAGGTTACCCTGTAGCAACACCATAACACATAACAGACAATGGACACCCATCACTTAGGATCTGAAAGAAGCTCATGGTTTGTAAGAAACAATCCAATTGCTAAGTATCAGGCACAGTGCATAACAAGTCACCGCATTATATCTAAAGAGAAAGCACCCCCACGCTGTAGCTGAAGGTTACTCCATGTCAACCGCGGGGCAGACCACGTCGAAGCATCAACAGTACGATTTTTTGGCAAGGACCCTGGGGATCGACACTAGAACCATCATGATGTCAGCTCTTACCACATCTGGAGTATCAGTAGATTAGTCTGCAGGATAATCACATGCGGGGGATGTTCCCCCAGCTGAAGGCATAAACTACTTGGCGTTGATCGCGGAGCCTCAAAGCCAGGCCTAGATGTGAGTCGTGAGAGTATATGAAGGGTGGCGTCGAGAGCTCATCATTTAACACTTCGGGTTCCAACACAGGGACAAAGTCACGAGATATGCAGAAGGAATATCGCCTCCGCAGAGGCGCCCTTAAAGAGACACGGGAGGAAAGCAATACTTGTGCAACAGTACGATATACCATAACTCTCCGAATTGCGCAGGGAAGGGCAGTCAGCACGAGCACACCAGGTTAAAGGCACCGAGGAGAACCGAGAAACAGTTCTAATAAACAAAGATATCGGACGTGGCCACGGAACCGAGGAATGATGGGCCGTCAGACTTGGGCGACACCTTCGCACCATGTGCAATAGGGATAGTTAGACTTCAAGAGTTGCACAGGAAGATCGTGAATCGAATCATGAGACTTTGACGTACATACGCACATGCAACCAAGCACGCGAATGAGGATACCTGCATAAAAGGCCCTTGAGGTGCATGCAGTCATGATACGTAGCAGCCATGTCTGTTGGGAACAAGTCGGGTTCAGAACCCGACCGTGAAGAGGAAGCCCAGCCCACTAGAGTTAGCTGCATTCAGATCCAGGTTCAGCTTCACGATCGCAGGCCTGTTGATCTGAGAATCGACTTTAAAGGTCAATCAGTAAGTGAGGCTGAGGCGATGAGAGACATGTCGATGGAAGATCCACCAGAAGCAGTTAAGGCTTCCGAATTTTGGGTTTGAGCATAAAAGAGCGGTGTAGGATCAAAGGCCCGAACGAGAGAGGTTAAAGACAAGACAAGTAATTGACAAATGTTGTGGACCTCTTCGGGCAATAGTGTTAGCATGGCCACTAGCATGTGGCTTGGAAACAAAGACAATTCAAGACGATATGGAAATTGAGGGTCTGTGTGGAAGGTAATGAGACAATTAGAAACTGTCAAAATTCCAGGAGACGGCAAAACATTGAATAGCGAGGCTGGGAAGGATGGAGGGCCCAAGGCAAATTCGAGATATCTCGACTGGCAACCTACATACTCGAAATCGACGAACAGAGTGGATTTCGTTGCAGGTTCAGTCAAGTCGCAGTCCCTTGCTTCACCGGTCGCCCACCTCCCGACCCGTGAGTGATATTCCCCTGCTTCTGGAGGGAGTCGTCACATGGGTGTGGTCGGAATAAGCGGGCGCGGGGCTCAACTGCGTGTCCCCCCAAAAAGAGTCATCAAGTGTCGTCGTCAACATCGAGTTGGTGTGCAAGCCAGCACATGGAGGTTAGGTCAAGGGTACAAGTGTGACATCCTTTGGGGACCATGTTACTCTGGTGGATAGGTCTGTCGTCAACCTGCGCCGTGCCTTGCATTTGGTGGCATGGTTGGAGACCAGGCCAGAGGCTAGGATGAGGGCTCAGACAGTAGTTCAGGAACGATTAAGGTACCGTACATATCAAGTGAGATGATTTTTACACTGACTGAGGGATATCGAGAGTTACTGCGCTCCCCAGACATGCACAGTATTCAATATTGAAAGAGGCGCTTGTCTCCCAGCAACCAGCGGTTGGAAACGACTAAAAGGCGGTAAGCTGGTCTGTGGCTCATCCATTCCTGAGGACCAAGCTTCTGGCGAATCCCCATGTTCCATGCTATTTCAGAAAGAGAATGTCTCGTACTTGGTGCCTGGAAATAGCACTAGAGGTAGATCCATCTAGAAGCTCGAGGCTGAACAGACGTGCCAAACTTTCAATAAAGCTCGTCATGATGAGCTAGGCGATTGAGTTGAAAGGACCCTCAATGTTGATCATCAACGCCAAGTGGAGCTGTCAAGGCGACGAGGCGCAAACGGCGGCTGCTTTAGAGGCGGCTGGTTGCGTAGTTTTAGTGTATATGCAGGCCAATTCTCGCATCTCTGTCGTGATCCTTGGTACCGATGCGAGAAAACGGTATTAAGCGATGGGATAGAACTCAAGGCCGAGGTGTGCAGAAAAGATTCAGAGGGTATGGGCCGGACTGCGCTGTCCAAATTTAGACTTGCCCCAGGTACCCGAAAACACCGAGACAAGCAATACTCCCATTCAAGATCTGGCGGCTGAAAGAGGAAAACGAAGAAAAAGAGGCTGGAAGTCTAATGGTCACCGCCAGTTGACTGGATTGCTACCAATAATCAAGGTACCAATGGAAATCGAGAACGGGCATCTCTTCAAACGCTGGTCCCAGAAGCTTTGCTAAATGTCCGATTTCGAGTGCTTGGCGTTGTGTTGTGGACATGGTTATCATTCTCATCTCTCAAAGCCAAACGAACAAAGAGAATAAAGAACTTCAAGGGATACAGTAGTGCTGGCTGCAGCATCTAAGCCAATTAAAAGATGAAGACGGACAGACAGCGGCTGAAAGGGGTTTTCAGATCATCGGGATGTGTCGATAGCATCCAAGGGAACCCTGAATCATGCAGGACAGCGAGAGTGGGCTGCAGCAATAATCGTAAGCAGCCGAATCAAATTGACCTGCCCAAATAATACATCGAATCTTGCAGTGGATGGATAGTGCTAGAAGATGCTTCGTTTATTTTCCAACCACCAAGTGCTCATCTTTTTTTGACTGGCGACATCCCACCTGCTTATCTCTTATCGATAGAGGGTCACAGGACGCACTGATGACGGGAAGGAGGGGGACGTGCATGAGGGATAGAC